>LJIJ01003253.1:0-20282 GCA_001718145.1 Orchesella cincta | reverse complement strand
ACTGTTAAGGGTTCGAACCACATACATAAAATGCCAATTTCCAACACCCTTACTTCCTGGTTGTTACATGGGATTGATACGGTACGAAACAGTTTGCCGGATGTGTATATAAATTAAATTCAGCTTTTCGGTTAATCAGTTCAAAAATAATTCCTACCTCGGTTTGTATAGAGGATTTTAACATGTAAACTGCAGGAGAAAATATTGTAAAATTCTACCACGGCTATGCTTCCAATATCCAAAATTGATGGGCGCCCTTCCAATTTAGATTCCAGAATAAACATCCACTCAGTAACAACTGAGCGCTCGACTAAATCTATGTTTATGTCCGCACGAGTTTCAGAAATCAGGAATTAAAATCCTTAGCATTTAATTAAACTTGTTTCTTCTGAAATCCAGTTTAACGAATGGCGCTAAGCCTACCAAATTCATAAATTTATTAACATATATAACTGATAGCTGGCAACTGGTTCCCATGTAATTAAACTCCTTAATTTACAGTCTTAAATTCACCCGAATAATCACACCAGAACCCTTTTGATCTTATCAAACCGCTTTCCAAAAAGGTTTATGTTAATTAAAAGATCGTCTTTATTTAACCATACAAATGCGAAAATATTCGGTTTCGCAGTAGTTCGGTCTACTTTCTTCACACCTACAACTTCTGAAACTTCTGACATTGGTTCTATTGAATTACATGTCTCAAAAAATTGTAGAATTTTACAAACGCAATCGAATTGGTTTCAATCTTTCCAGGATATCAATAACATACGATGGGCCAAACGCAAAAGTTGGTGGTGAAGAACAAGGGAGCGTCATTAACTTTTTCGTCCATGTATTTAGGTGCTTAGGAGTGGCCACTGTTATTTAATCTTTTGTTTTGTAAATTCTAGTGATCACATAATTTTAAAAATGTTTGCAAATCTCAATTGATTCTGGATCATATTCTATTTTGGTTCCAATCCACATCATAAAACTAAATGCGAATTTCGCCACGATCATTTTTTTGTTCTTTAACAAACTGTGTGCTTATTGAGAACAAAAGAAGTGGAGCTAAATGGTAAGTGTACAAAAAACTACAAATAAGTTTAACAAACGTAAAAAACAATTTTTAAACATCTTTTCAGATGATACTGTGTACAAACAAGAAAACTCGATATATGCCTGTAGGATGTGCATGCATTCTGAAACCAATACCAATTTTGTCTCTTCTTTGGGGGCTAGGTAGCACATTAATGCCCTGTTACACGCGTAAACCTTGTACTCTTTCATCACACCGGAATCAGTTTGAACTTTGGAAGTTTGGACAGGACGAGCCCGGAATATGTATCAAATCTACGGATGAAAACCCTGATATGGAATTTTTAATTCTCTTACGTTTTATGCTTAATACTAGGGAGTCTATTGCAGATCGTCCAGATTCTACCTAGGTGCTCTTTGTCTACGTGGACCATTCATGGTTTTTTTAGAAAAATGGTTGAACGTAAACGGAATGCGTCAGGAATACTGAAGTTTTATCGTGAATTGCAAGTTCTGAACAGGTTCTATAACTATTTAAATGGACGATAATGTTGTACTTATACTGGATTGGTTGCTGCGGGCAAATACTTATTACCTTCGTGTCAATACGTTGCATTACATCCACGTCAAGTATTCCTACAGCTTTAAGGGTAGTAAGCATAATTTTTCAGTGGATGCTTTTTGGTCTAAGCTGCTAATGTTTGGCGTGGGATCAGAAACGTTTACAATGTCAGGGCAGGCTCTTGTATTGTCGAAAAGGCGAGAAGTTATTATGAGGGATAAATATTATCGGCGATGTTTCAAGTCACTCCCAATTCTCAAGATAAAAATTGGGGATGTGAATTTTATTGAGGGAAACACTGCGATAAACCTGGAGGATTTCAATATGAGGCGAATTGCTGACCTTCTTCTTTTACATTGAAAACATTAAAACAGGGTTATTGAAAAATGTGAAGGTAAGTTATCTAAATAGAAGCACTTTTCAAATAATTGGTTCGGTATTGTTCAGCATATTTGATATAACTATTTGACTTGGTAGGTTGTGTAATTTAATGAAAATTTATCTGATATCTAGTCTATTTAATATAGTTTACGACTTATCATCGGGAACTTATGCAAACTCTCGCGTGGTTCAAATTTGCAAGGACCAGCTAACATTCTTGTATGACAGTTGTGTTTAGAAGGAACACTAATACGCACATTAGTTTAGAAATTGATATGTAGTTCATGACTCCAATGGTCGGCATTACCGGCACTTGGTTGGTAAAATAAGGAATTATTGTAGGCATTAGTAAAGGTTAATATTTACTTAAAATGTTAATGTCTAAATAAAAATGGAGCAATTTAAATGGTCATGCGTTGTAGAAAATAAAATAGTTAACCAAATTTTTTATTTTTAAAAAAAATTCATTCAAAATGTTTAAACCGAAATAGTTAATTGTAGATGATACTTAAGTAGAAGGAATGTTAGTTGCCTATTCAATTGCTTAAGTGGCTTTGAAAGCATAATGTTTGTAGATTAACTTATTGTTAATAATATCCAATACCGAATAAATAAATATATAAGCGTCTGGAGATGACCTTTCGGTATTCAGAAAGTTTTACAATGATTTTTGCTTGCTTTGTTAAGAAATAAATCTAGTTTCAGAACTTCAATTGTGTTTTTGATTGTAAATTAAAATCGTTGGTTGTTCTCTACAAATTAGAATACAGGACATATTTTTGCCTGCTGCTATCTTTTTTCGCAGGCGAACACAAGGAGAGAGAAAGGTAGGAAAGAGCAGTAACGTAAAGTAGTATTCGATATTCTAATTCTATGTTTCTGAAGTGTGCTAATATTTTTATGATACTCATGAGCAGAAACTTTGGACAGGGTAATTACTTTGTTCGAATAGACACAACAACAAAATTCGCCACGTTGTTGCGTATTACATGTTGGGATTCAATTTGTCAAACGTTTTCAATTTCCTCTAGCCATACCTCATAAAACCTGGTAAAATAATTTGTAATCGGTTACTGTCGGGTTCCTTTGAGCCTCTTCAAGCTTATATAAACATTAGGGCCTAAAGCATCGCACTCCTGTATATATATAGCAGGATCACCAGCTACTGCCCAAACCAAAACAAACAGCAAGCTGATGATCTGTATATTATATAACAAGAGATGCTGCTTAGGCCCTAGGTTTTATATAAGCGCGAAGGCTCAAAGGAACCGACAGTACATTGAAAAAATTGGACTGGGGCTTCTTTATTGCGCAATATACATTACACAAAGTCGACATTACCACATAGCTGTATAGTATTAAAATATGGTCCCTCCTTTAGTTTTTCGAAATTCCGTACATTGAGGGCTTACCAGCCACTGCAAGTGAACCTATGCTCAAAACGTAATGTTCCATGCTCTTTCGAAAACAACATTTTCATTAATTTTGTAAATCTGCATGGTTGGTCTGTGTTTTTTCATATTGCCGACGCAGCAAAAAGAGGAGAGCAGCAAGATGGTATAGGAAAATTCCTTCCTTGATTACTTAGAAATTGATCCTAAATATGCCAAGTTTTCAAAAAATATGCTCCTCCCAACATGTGAGTTTAAGCTACGGTGGTTAATAGATTGTCGGGTTTAATCAAACAAAGTGCTTTTCCACTTGTGACTTATTGTTATGATTTAAATCAAAATATTGTTTGCACACGTTAGCAGCACAGTTCGTCTCGATTTTTTGTTTTAACAGACCATATTCGTCCTATGTATTGAGTTTATATTCAATAGAGGTCACGTTGAAAAGAATGTGACAAAGGAAAGTGTGGCAAGCGCTCACTGTTGGCAACTTCCTTACTAGACGACTTCCATATATATATATGCTGTTTGAATTTACAGAATATATGAAAAATTACGTATTACAAGTATGTAAAATGAGCACAGTTTGAACAACGTGCCTTGCGAGTGGCTTTTAGGCCCTCAATATATGGATAAACCACAAACTTACTTACTATACTTGGATTTTTAAGACCTATTTTTTATAATATACAGCTGCCATAAGGAGTCTATTGCATGGCATCACTTTAAAAACAAAACAAAATTGTCTGCCCGGGTATTTTGGAGGTGTGGCCAGGACAAATCTCAAAAGATTTAGACCATGCCTTTTTTACACGTAAGCCTACGTGAGTATCAATTTTGATAAGTTTAATCAAATAAAGTACGTTCCAAAATGATTCCTTCTTGTTATAATACTACTTTAAAAGTTGCTGTGACTATGACACGTCAGCACGGCATTTTGTAGTTGAAGCTTTAGAAAGTAACATAGTTTTCCCTATTTGAAATCCAGTTTCTCCGTGTCGCGGAACTCGGATAGTCCATTTGGTTTGCAGTATACTGCCAGTGACTATTTTGGTTTCTGAAACCCTATAAATTAACCGAAGAATCAAGCAAATCAATCAGTTATTGGATTGTTTTCATACTGCACTGCTCCTAGGCACTGAACTCCAAATCAATTGAAGGAACCAAAGTTTTATTTTACTAAAAAACATTTGGAAACGTTATTTTTCGAAAACAATCCAATAACTGATGATTTGTTGATTCTTCGGTAATTTATAGGTGTTTCAGAAACCAAAATAGTCACCGACAATATACTGCAAACCAGATGGACTGTCCGAGTTCCGTGACACGGAGAAACTGGATTTCAAATAGGAAAACTATGTTACTTTCTAAAGCTTTAACTACAAAATGCCGTGCTGACGTGTCATAGTCACACAAACTTTTAAAGTAGTATTATAACAAGAAGGAATCCTTTTGGAACGTACTTTATTCGATTAAACTTATCAAAACTGATACTCACGTAGGCTACATGTAAAAAAGGCATGGTCTAAATCTTTTGAGATTAAAACTGGCCACACCTCCAAAAACCCGGGCAGATAATTTTGTTTTGTTTTAAAGTGATGCATGCAAAGACTCCTTATGGCTAGCTGTATATTATAAAAATAGGTCTTAAAAAATCCAAGTATAGTAAGTAAGTTTGTGGTTTATCCATATATGAGGGCCTAAAAGCCACTCGCAAGGCACGTTGTTCAAACTGTGCTCAATTTTACATACTTGTAATACGTAATTTTCATATATTCTGTAAATTCAAAACAGCATATATATATATGGTATATGAAGTCGTCTAGTAAGGAAGTTGCCAACAGTGAGCGCTTGCCACACTTTCCTTTGTCACATTCTTTTCATGTGACCTCTATTGAATATAAAGTCAATACATAGGACGAATATGGTCTGTTAAAACAAAAAATCGAGACGAACTGTGCTGCTAACGTTGCAAACAATACTTTTTGATTTAAATCATAAGCAATAAGTCACAAGTGGAAAAGCACTTTGTTTGATTAAACCCGACAATCTATTAACCACCGTAGCTTAAACTCACATGTTGGGAGGAGCATATTTTTTTGAAAACTTGGCATATTTAGGATCAATTTCTAAGTAATCAAGGAAGGAATTTTCCTATACCCATCTTGCTGCTCTCTCTTTTTTGCTGGCGTCGGCAATATGAAAAAACACAGCAACCATGCAGATTACAAAATTAAATGAAAATGTTGTTTTCGAAAGAGCATGGAACATTACGTTTTTGAGCATAGGTTCACTTGACAGTGGCTGGTAAGCACTCAATGTAAGGAATTTCGCAAAAACTAAAGGAGGACCATATTTTAATACTATACAGCTATGTGGTAATGTCGACTTTGTGTAATGTATATTGCGCAATAAAGAAGCCCCAGTCCAATTTTTTCAATGTACTGTCGGGTTCCTTTGAGCCTCTTCGCGCTTATATAAAACCTAGGGCCTAAGCAGCATCTCTTGTTATATATATAACAGGATCATCAGCTGCTGTTTGTTTTGGTTTGTGCAGTAGCTGGTGATCCTGCTATATATATATCAGGAGTGCGATGCTTAGGCCCTATGTTTTATATAAGCTTGAAGAGGCTCAAAGGAACCCGACAGTAACCGATTACAAATTATTTTACCAGGTTTTATGAGGTATGGCTAGAGGAAAATTGAAAACGTTTGACAAATGTGAATTCCCAACATGTAATACGCCAACCAACGTGGCGAATTTTGTTGTTGTGTCTATTCGAACAAAGTAATATACCCTGTCCAAGTTTCTGCTCATGAGTATCATAAAAATATTAGCACACTTCAGAATAGCATAGAATAGAATTATCGAATACTACTTTACGTTACTGCTCTTTCCTACCTTTCTCTCTCCTTGTGTTCGCCTGCGAAAAAAGATAGCAGCAGGCAAAAATATGTCCTGTATTCTAATTTGTAGAGAACAACCAACGATTTTAATTTACAATCAAAAACACAATTGAAGTTCTTGAAACTAAATTTATTTTCTTAACAAAGCAAGCAAAAATCGATTGTAATAACTTTCTGAATACCGAAAGGTCATCTCCAGACGCATTATATATTTATTTGGCATGTGCGGTATTGGATATACAAAATAAGTTTGTCTACAAATATTATGGTTTCAAAGCCACATAAGCAATTGAATAGGCAACTAACATTCCTTCTGTTAAGGTATCATCTACAATTAACTATTTCGGTTTAAACATTTTGAATGAATTTTTTAGAAATAAAATAGTTTGTTAACTATTTTATTTTCTACAACGCATGACCATTTAAATTGCTCCATTTTTATTTAGACATTAACATTTTAAGTAAATATTAACCTTTACTAATGCCCACAGTAATTCCTTATTTACCAACCAAGTGCCGGTAATGCCCATGTACATATCAATTTCTAAACTAATGTGTATTTAGTGTTCCTTCTAAACACAACTGTCATAAAGAATGTTAGCTGGTTCTTGCATACCACGCGAGAGTTTGCATAAGTTCCCGATGATTAGTCGTAAACTATATTAAATAGACTAGATTCAGATAAATTTTCATTAAATTACACAACCTACCAATTCAAATAGTTATATCAATATGGAACAATACTGAACCAATTAATTGAAAAGTGCTTCTACTTCCATAACTTACCTTCACATTTTTCAATATCCCTTTTTACTGTTTTCAATGTAAAAGAAGAAGGTCAGCAATTCGCCTCATATTGAAATCTCCAGGTTTATCGCGCAGTGTTTCCCCAATAAAATTCACATCCCAATTTTTATCTTGAGAATGGGAGTGACTTGAAACATCGCGATAATATTTATCCCTCATAATACTTCTCGCCTTTTTGACAATACAAGAGCCTGCCTGACATTGTAAACGTTTCTGATCCCACGCCAAACATTAGCAGCTTAGACCAAAAAGCATCCACTGAAAAAATTATGCTTACTACCCTTAAAGCTGTAGGAATACTTGACGTCGATGTAATGCAACGTATTGACACGAAGGTAATAAGTATTTGCCCGCAGCAACCAATCCAGGTAAAGTACAACATTAGTCGTCCATTTAAATAGTTGTAGACACCTGTCAGAACTTGCAATTCACGATAAAACTTCAGTATTCCTGACGCATTCCGTTTACGTTCAACCATTTTTCTAAAAACCATGAGATGTCCACGTAGACAAAGAGCACCTAGTAGAATCTGGACGATCTGCAATAGACTCCCTAGTATTAAAGCATAAAACGTAAGAGAATTAAAAATTCCAATCAGGGTTTTCAATCCGTAGATTTGATACATATTCCGGGCGTCGTCCTGTCCTAAACTTCCGAAGTTGCAAACTGATTCCGGTGTGATGAAAGAGTACAAGTTTACAGCGTGACAGGGCATTAATGTGCTACCTAGCCCCAAAGAAGAGACAAAATTGGTATTGGTTTCAGAATGCATGCACATCCTACCAGGGCATATCGAAGTTTCTTGTCTTGTTTGTAAAAAGTACCATCTGAAATATGTTTAAAAATTGTTTTTACTTGTTAAACTATTTGTAGTTTTTTGTATGCACTTACCATTATCTCCACTTCTTTTGTTCTCAATAAGCACACAGTTGTTAAAGAACTCAATGATCGTGGTGAAATCGCATTTAGTTTTATGATTGGATTGAACCAAATAGAATATGATCAGAATCATTGAGATTTGCAAACATTTTAAAATTATGTGATCACTAGAATTTACAAAACAAAGATTAAATAACAGTGCCACTCCTAACGCACCTAAATACATGGACGAAAAAGTTAATGACGCTCCCTTGTTCTTCACCACCAACTTTTGCGTTTGGCCATCGTATGTTATTGGATATCCTGGAAAGATTGAAACCAATTCGATTGCGGTTTTGTAAAATTCTACAATTTTTTGAGACATTGTAATTCAAATAAAACCAATGTTCAGAATTTTCAGAAAGTTGTAGTTGTGAAGAAGTATGACCGACTACTGACCGAAACCGAATATTTTCGCATTTTGTATGGTTAAATAAAGACGATCTTTTAATTAACATAAACCTTTTTTGGGAAAATTGGTTTTGATAAGATCAAAAGGGTTCTGGTGTGATATTCGGGTGAATTTAAGACTTAATTAGGAGTTTAATTACATGGGAACCAGTTGCCAGCTATCATGTAATAAGTAGTTAATAAATTTATGAATTTGGTAGGCTTAAGCGCCATTCGTTAAACTGATTTCAGAAGAAACAAGTTTAATTAATGCTTAAGGATTTTATTCCTGATTTCTGAAACTCGTGCGGACATAACATAGATTTAGTCGAGCCTCAGTTGTTACTGAGGTGGATGTTTATCTGGATTCTAAATTGAAAGGGCGCCCATCAATTTTGGATTATTGGAAGCATAGCCGTGGTAGAATTTTAGCAATATGTTCTTCCTGCAGTTTACATGTTAAAATCCTCTACAAACCGAGGTAGGAATTATTTTTGACTGATTAACGAAAGCTGGAATTTAATTTATATACTACATACCGGCAAACTTGTTTCGATACACGTATCAATCCCATGTAACAACCAGGAAGTAAGGGTGTTGGAAATTGGCCATTTTATGTATGGGTTCGGAACCCTTAACAGTTATGTCGCAGAAACATCGAGCTTATAAAGCTTGTTTAATTTATTGATTAAACAAGTATAAATTATTATTTCCATCCAAGTATTACTGTAATGCTGCAACGATTCTAATAGTGCTCCTGCTTCAAATGTTCTAACTTGCCCCAACCAGAATGGCCATCATCTGCCGTATAACTTATACACTTAATATGCTATTTGCGATAAACAGGTTTAATTCCAATATTCTTGTTAAAACACTAATAGAGAAGGGGTTGCTCAAAACCAACAAGTTAAAGGGTGCCTATCCCACCAGTTTGAAAGAAACTAAAATTAGCCCTATTGAATTTACAACGTGGGTTTACAAGTTAGTTCGTTTTAAATCGACTATTTGATTAAATAACTTCCATAGGAGTTGACGATTGAAAAATCAAATACCAATGATTAAGCAAAAGGAAAAAAAGTAATTTTTCTGTCTGCAATAATTTTTACAATTATTTATCTACATATATTATCGGTAGGTCGAAATTTATATGAAACATGAATTTAATTAAGACACACGTCAACCAATTATGTTGAACATGTGGCCTGTCAAAATCCACTTTCTTTTATCCTACATATAATTTATCTGATACTGCACATCAAGTAAGGTATTTTAAGCAAATATTTATTTATACGGGGATTTTCCACCTTTGTAGGGAAACCATTTATTAGCTCTACTTTGAGCGAACACAAAATTAAAATCGGGAAATTGGCAAGCAATAATATAAAGTACCAGGTACATTTGTTTCAGGTATCTTTCAATGCGTAAAAATGCACCTAGTCTTCTAATTGGTTCCTGGGGTCCCACCAGGTCCAGGCTGGATCACCATCACCCCATTAAAGTCCCCGAAAAAAGGCCGTATTTTCCCCGATTTTTGCTACTTTATACGCTTTTTGGCCAGGCCGGACCAATCGTAGCTACGGCTCTGCTTCTCAGGCATTCGCTACATCCCAGATGTTAATGCGATTGTTTACGATCAAATAGATGACGAATTACTGGGTATTTTGCTATCAAATTGTATATTTACCATTCTGTCATGCGTTTTGACTTATAATTTGCTGAAAAAAAGAAGTGCAAAAATAATGTAAAAACTGGTAAAATTTAGTAGAAGTGCTTGCCAAATATTCGCAGAAGGGGTAAAAGTTTATATGTTTAAAGTTTATATGTGGCATTTTTCTGGTAATGAATTGTGGTAAATTCTGTAAAATCGTGGGTACGTTTGTATTATGTCATTTAAAATATGATACGCGTCGATACGGTTTTTGACTTTTGAAATGACAATTTAGCGTTATATTTCGGGGCAAGTCCCGATCCAGGCTCTGCTACCTATCCATATAAACCTTAAGGCTGGTTACTACCCCCCTACTTACTATAACCTATATTGGTCCAATTTTGCTCACTTTCATACTGTCTCTATTTACAACACAAAATTATTAGTTAACAGTAAAAAATAATTAGACCCGTGATTAAAGCCAACCTTTCCCCAGTCATCTTATAAAGATTTCAAGAAGCGCAAACAAATAAATGCGGTAAACAACTAATGATTAGAGCAATGTTTTCAAAAATTAACTATGGTAACCGGGTAAATTATACCACATTACCTCCAATTGTAGAAAGCCCACACATTTAATTGTTTATGTGCTACTAACCCAATTTACTACAAAACAACACAATTTCATTAAAATTTCCTAAACTTTGACAATTACGAGACCCAATACAACAGCGGTCAGTCGTAAGTCATACGTCCCCCACAACTGAACCTTGAACAGTTTGTTCAAGCTTGAAAAAAGTTATGATGCTCTCTAAGAAAGTATTAGAAACCTACAAAAATACAATCAAGTTGGTTTCATACTTTCCAGGATTTCCAATATCATTTAATTGCAAAACGAGAAAGTTGGAGGCAAAAGAAATTGGAAATTTGCTAAATTATGCTTCAGCATATTTAGGTGGCTTGGGAATGGCAATTTTACTCAATTTTCTTTTTGGTAAAGCAGATGCCCACATAACCATCAAATGTTTACAAGGGTTCTGGATCCTGCTCATATTCTTTTTGGTTCAATGCAATCACAAAACAAACTCAAATTTTAAAACCATTATTGGCTTTTTCAACAATTGTTTGTTAGTAGAGACTGATAAAAATGAAGGTTAGTTTTTACACATTGCAATTAATTGTTGTCAATATAAAAATAAATTTTTATATGTTTTTTTTTCTAGATGGTATTGTTTTTGAAGAAGACAGGATCCTACGGTATGCTCGATTAGGATGCGAATGCATGATGAAACCAATGCCAGTCTTGTCCATTTTGTGGGGGATTGGTAGTACACTAATGCCGTGCCAGCCTGTTAATTTTTATTCTTTCATTACCCCGGAATACGTCTGCAGCTTTGATATCTGGTTGACAGAAGACGTCTGGAATATCCTGTGGAGTATTGGATGGAAAGTCTGTCTTGGAATATCCAATTTTGTTACATTCTACGCAGTATTTTTGGGTTCCCAACTTCAAATTGTTCAGCTTTTGGTTGGAGCGCTTTTCTTACGTGGCAGCCTGATGGCGTTTACCAAAATTCTGAAGAGGAATGGAGAGGTGGAAATGATACTTAGATTTTACAGAGAATTGCAAGTTTTGACTGGTGTCTACAATTGTTTACATGAACGCATATATTTAGTATTAATGTGGACTGGATGCTATGGACAAACGATTGTTACCTTTGTTACAATTCGCTGTCTTGTGTCTTCATCAACTATTCCTACTGTATTACTGGTTGTGTGTATCATTTTTGTTTTTGATGGTTGGTGGGGCATGCTAATAATACTTGATGTGGGATCGGAAACATTTACATTGTCACGGAAAGCTCTTGGACTATCTAAAAGGCGGGAAGGCATCACAAGACATAAATATTACCGACGGTTCTTCAAGTCCCTCCCAATTTTAAAGGTAGATATCGGGAAAATGAATTTTATTGAGGGAAACACAGGGATAAATGTTCAGGATTTTAATATGAAGCGAATTGTAGATCTTCTACTATTACATTAAGTCATAGTTCAGTTGACAAAAATTGAGTGATAAAAAATTACATAAATAAGCGGTAAATATAAATAAACATACATAAATATACCTTCCTTATTGAATAAACAGTTGTATCTTAATACCTAAACAAAATAATAAAAATATTTTAATAATGAAAAAATCGATTAAAATGTGGTACGCACGTACTTCACAATTGCTCATTATGTGTTATCTTTGAAATTAGAAGTGTGTAAAAAAGGTATAGATATTTACTTTTATAGTTAATAGCATGTCATTCCTTCTATTCAACAGTGCAGGTCAACTGTTCGCCTCAGTCAAAAATCTTCCATGTTCATGGATGTGTCCCGCTCAATGTAATTTACGTCTCCAATTTTTACCTTTAGAACCGAAAGGGATCTGATGACTTTTCTATACTCCTTACTCTTCATAGTATTGCTATAATTCTTTGCCATTTCCAATGCACGATTAGACCACGAGTTTGGCTTAAATTCCAATCAAAACGTTTTCAAAATGCCCAACGTCGCATTCAGAGCAAACACCAAGAACACGACAAGCTGAAGTATAGGAATTGTACTGGCTGTTGAAGTCATGCAACTAATTGTCATGTATGTAATCACAATCTGGGTGAAACACATCGCAAACATTTAATGAAAAAGGATGTGGCTATGAATAGAGTTGTAGAGAATATTCAGAATTTGTACTTTCCAGTAGATTTTCAAACGCTTAATCACCCTCATCTCGACGTTGTGCGCAATATTGGGTTGTGCATGCTGAATGACATTTGCACGAATGCTCATCACTCCAAAGAGAATCCGCTTGATTTGCACCAAATTACGTATGTTTACTATTAAAAAATATGCAATTGGAAGTCCCAATAAAAACTTGTAATCCAGAATGCAAGGCCGCAGTGAAACAGTTTTCTGCAAATATTCCATGTGAGTTGCATAATAAGGAGGGTGTATTGTAGTGAAATAAATTAACTGGTTGACATGCCATCAACACGGAGCCTCTTCCCTAAGGAATGAACAGTAGTAGGATTGGTTTCATGAAGAATTTAAAGCTTATCATGTCATTTCCAGCGTATTCATGGTACTTTGAATCATGCCGCTTTTCCATCAATCGAAAATATTTCATAATTTGGGTACTAAGTTTGGACAGATTTTTTGTTGTCCAGTGGATATGAACGGAGAGAAAGCGTAATACGGGCCAGAAAATTTGTAGGCAGTTAAAGTGACGTTTTCACCGGTTTCTGAAAAAACAAGAACTACCAACGTACCAGAAACCAGAAGTGATTAAGTATGCGGACGTGTAAATCAATAGGTTTTCATTATTGGTGATTTTTAGGCGATCTGTTTTTTCGTTTTACTTACTAACCGTGTAAAAGAGACACTAATTTAATAAAAATAGCTAACGACTCTAAAACAGCAAAATATCATTTCGAACATGTAGGGTAAATCGCTAACAATTGGCGATATTTGACATAAAACCGATCATTTTAAGCCAAATTTGGGTTCACCCAATCTCAAAATCTTTAACATTAACACTTCCATACAAGTCAACAATCTATTTGACTGAAAAATTTCTTGGGATAAAATTATACCGGTTTTACTGAATATTGGAGCTTGATGAAGCGTTCTAGTTATTTGCGAAATGTTGGCTGACCGCGTGGGATTTTTTCTTGAGAAGTTATTTACCTATTTTCTTTTAATTGAGCTTAAGATGCCCTGATTAAATCATTCTTTGCAAACAAAAACAAGTTTTTCTTACGAGCGCTATGTTAATTAACTGCTTACGACATATTTGGTGCGTTCATTGCGAAAAATCTTGCTTCGTTTACGAACTATGCGACCTGGATTTCAAAAATCGAGATAATGGTAATTTGACACGGAAAAGGTGGATTAAAACCAACAAAGCATTAATTAAATTTTGACTTGGCTTTCGGCTTTTCTATGCTTATGAAAGGCGGCTGTCAATTGTATCGTGAATTGTTAAATATATTTTGGAAGATCGTTTCATTTAATATTATAAGAAAACTCATTAGATACTTACTGAACGGTGTTTTAATTACTTCAGTACTTTAAAAAGCAATTAGGATAATAATAACATGCTGCCGTTGCTGTTCATCGAGTAAATTTTAAGGGTATTAGTTTGAAGTAACTACTTATGGCGCAGAAACATTATTTTCATCGAACACCTCCGTTTTGAATCTAAATTCAGAGAATTTTGGTAGTATACCGATATAAAATGTTTAGATTAGTGACGCCGACTTTTTGACCGTGACCAGAACGTTTGTATACAGTCGCGTTGTTCGATTGCCTAGCAGTTTTTAGTCAAATTTTCAAATTTGGCGTAAGCTTTTAAAGTTATCAATTCTGAAAGTCGAGTTCGACCACATAAACTATTGGGAATTTAGGATAGTGTGAAGCCAACTTGATGGAATTTGTAAAAGTTTCGCTAAAGCTGTTTGTCCTTTTAATATGACTTGTTTATTTGAATAATTATAATTAACTGACGGGGAATGTGTTTGTCACATTTTTAACAAAAACAATAATAATTTGACAATGATATGTGCTGAAATTCTTAAGTTGGTGGCAAATGTTTAATGGCGTTAGGTTTAAAATAACATGAAAAGCGGGTGTTTAAATGATACTATACAAACAAAACAAGGCTTGTACTTGTTATTGATTTTTAGTTTACCGGGGTATTACCGGTTTTGTGAGTTTAATACGGAAGTTTAAAGCTTTCTTAATAGTCTTAGTCATTCATTTTTGGTATTGATGGATGTCAATTCTATTGCACATTGTGAAGTTTATTTTAGAGTGACGCTTGAAATAGTTTGGGATGAGTTCGCAAATTAATTCCAAAATTATACCTGTCTAGCCATGCCAAGGGTTGGCATTTAAATGAAACGTATATATGAAGAAAATTTCACCACTGATATCTTTGAAGAAATGACTTCAAACTGGCGTGTTCAGAAATGGGTATTCCGATAATGGTAAATGAAAATTGTTTGCACTTAATTTATCTTTAAATTTTGTTTTAGAGCGTCGTTCATTCAATTAAGGAACACCTGCGCGGTATGTGTCAAATTGTAATAGGTCATGGTTATACCATTATCGTCGCTCTAACTTGACAATTTAATTGAAAGACGTGCACTAGAATTTTGAAATTTGAGTAATGTTTAGTTCCAAATGAATTACATGTCTGCTTGTAGAAATCTTTCAAACGTTTTCAGTGCTTTCTTTGTCATGCTTTATATTAACCGTGTTTTTATATAAATGTGTTTTGCTGTCATTGGATTGCAAAGTTTTAAATGTTCACAAAACTAAACCGTTCATTAGGTTTTAAATTTACATGAATTATATTGAATAAACATTTTATTAACACAAGATTTAATTTTATGAGCTATTATGACTATTATGCTTACTTTGCAGAATATTTTGCACTTTTATTTTCATTAGATCAGCAAAAGCAGGTCAACTATTCGCCGCATGCAGAAATCTTCCAGATTCAGCGCAGTATTTCTTTCGATAAAGTTTACGTCCCCGATCTCTATCTTAAGAACCGAAAGTGACTTCAAACACCGTCGAAAATGCCTGTTCCGCATCATGTCTTCTCGCTTTTTAGACATGACAAGAGCTTTTGCCGACAACTTGTAAGGTTCAGATCCCAGACCAAAT
The DNA here is from genome assembly GCA_001718145.1 of Orchesella cincta. Lineage (NCBI taxonomy): Eukaryota > Metazoa > Arthropoda > Collembola > Entomobryomorpha > Orchesellidae > Orchesella > Orchesella cincta. The sequence continues at coordinate 4,540 of LJIJ01003253.1, read as the reverse complement.
ATAATAAGAATTCCCAACAAAGCATCAAAAACAAAACTCATGCATACCAGCAATAAGGCCATTGGAATTATTGATGTTGACGTAATACAACGAATTGAAACGTAGCTAATAAGAATTTGCCCAAAACAAACTGTCCCCATAAAGTACAATAGTATACTTCCATGTAAAAAGTTGTAAATACTTGTCAAAACCTGCAGCTCTCGGTAAAAGTTTAAAATCTTGGTTGAATTGCATTCATGTTCAACAAGCTTCATAAAAACTGTGATATTTCCACGCAGACACAACGCTCCTAACAAAATCTGCATGACTTGCAATGAACTACCAACGATTATAGTGTGAAATGTGAGAAAATTTGAAATTCCAAGAAGTACTTTCAATCCATAGCTCCAAAAGGTAGTCCAATATGTTTCTGTTGCATCATTATTTAAACCACAAAGGAATTCTGGAGTAATTATTGAATAAAAGTTAACCGGTTGACATGGCATGAAAATGCTGCCTATTCCCCATAAAACAGACATGAATGGAATAGGTTTGATCATGCATTGACATCCCATCAGTGCATACCGAAGCTTCCAGTCTTTTTCATAAACAATTCCAACTGAAACCATTTTAAACACGGGTTAATTTTTACCAAAAACTATAATAAAAATTATTGGAGTCTTACCTTTCTTTTCCTTTATTTCAATAAGCTGAAAATTGTTGATTAAACCGATAATAGTTTTAAAATAATATGTAGTTACCCTGTTGGTTTTAGCAAGAAAGAATACGAGCAGTGCCCAGAAAACTTCTAGACATTTAATTGTAATGTGCTCATCTGATTTAAAAATCAAAGTTTAAAATTCCTGACGCAAGTATTTAAATGAGGATCATACTAATAATTTTAACTCTTTCCAAGCCACTGCCAGATATAATAGTTTTTTAACGGGTATAAAGTGGTTAAATATTTATTATGCCAACGTTTCAAAGCTACACGACTTTTTCTCATCAGGGCAAATCGAAAATACTGAAAATCTGAGGAACTAAACATAATTTTTTCAGCAAAAATGATTTGATGTATAAACTTTCTTTCATTTTGCGCGGTAGTAGTCAGTTTTTTCAATTAATTGGGTTTTTGAGAAATCGATGTTGTGATTATTTGTAATAGCAATGGTTAGCTACACCCGATTCTGCTATGTTGAAGTCAAAAGATTGTACTTATGCTCGTCTGCTCTAATTTTTAAATCTCTACTTGTTCACCGATACATAACTTAATGACGCCCCTTTATAATTTGGTTCTAACCGTCCCGTTCGGGAATTCAGCTTTATCGGAAATCCAGGAAAGAAAGCTGCCAATTTTAGGGAATTATTGTAGGTTTGAAAAATACGATGACAAAACATTTTTCAAAGTAATAACTCGCTTCTGGGGTTCGGGCAAATGTTTGAGTAATAACCAGGCTACTTGCAAATAATACAACTGTAATTGTTTTACACATTGCTTTGCTAGGTCATGCTTTTTGGAAATCTTGACATCAAATATTCGTCTAGACCTTTTTGTTCGGAACCTAAAAACGGTTCTCAAGTTTCCAAACTGGATTGTCCTGTCGCTTCTGTTGAAATATTAACATGACAAGTTTTTCAATTATTATGAACAAATGTTAATATTGACACAATCTTCATCACGCCTAGGTTAGGTTTGAAGTCCAAAGTGCTTGATGTAACGCGAGCTTTACTTATTTCTTAAATAAGACAAGAAAATTAGGTATTTGCTTCATGAAAAAATTGTCCTGCTTAAATTAATTAATGTTTTTGATGTCTGGATTCGGCCATCAGAGTAAGAATATTATTAAAAATATTACGAGTAAATGGCAAACAACTGCTTAACGCAAAAAGGAAGGAATATTGAATTTATCTATATGATGAAAAATGTTTCAGCAAACTAACTTCGATGATATGTTGTTATGTAAACTATCCTAAGAAGTATCTAATATTCGACGTATCCAAAAATTCAAAACGTTTATAAGAAATTTGAAACTTTGTTCCTGACAAATTAATTTTTTACAATTAGGTTTCGATCCATTTGCATGTTATTTTGCTGATAATATTCAAACCAAGCAAAACTACATGTAAAATCATTACTAAATCCATTCTAGAATGTCCAACTTTTCATGATGCCTACATGTAACTCCGTTTTCTAGTTTCTGAACACACAAAAAACAGATAAAAATCGGGAACTGTTGATAATGTGGATGAAATGAAACAACTTTATTTGTATCTAGAATATTCTGGTCGAATTGAATGGTGTAAAACATGATTATAGTTCATTTTTACTACACCGGTTAATATTTACATACGGTTCACAGTTGATTATCTGACTTGCAGTGGCAGTGCCCAATATTAATAAAACAAGCAATAAGTTAGAGGTACACAACTAGATTATCCATAAAGCTGCTACAAGTAAAGAAGGTTTTACTGATAAAAGGTGCTGCATTTCATGCCTTCAATTTAACAATAGCAAGTCAACCGTTCGCCGCAAGCAAAAGTCCTCCATGTTCAAAGAAGTGTCCCGCTCAATGAAATTCATATCACCAATTTTTACCTTTAGAAACCGAAACGGGATTTGATGCTCTTTCTTAATTTCTTGCTTCGCACGATAGTCTTGTCTTGCTTCACATTTTCCAAAGCCCGTTTTGACTGAATATTTGGTTCAGATCCCGATCCAAATGTTATCAAAATGCCCCAAGCAGCATCAACAGCAAATATCAGGAGCACAATGAGTTGAAATATCGAGATTGTGTTGGATGTTGAGGTCATGCAACGGATTGTGATGTATGTAATCAAAATCTGAGCAAAACACAGAGCAAACATCAAGTGGAAAAAGATATGGCGATGAATTGAGTTGTAGAGAATGGTCAAAATTTGGACTTCTCGGTAGATTTTAAAACGCTCCGTCGCTGTTGTCTCGTCGTGGCATTCAAAATATGGTTTTCCAAGCTGAATGACATTGGCACGAATGCTCATCACTCCAATTAGAATCTGCGTGACTTGAAGCCCATTTCGAATGGTTACCATGAAAAATGTGAAGCAATTGGCAACTCCAACAACAGCTTTTAATCCAAAAAGCTGGGCTGATGTTAAGAAGTCGTCGGCAAATAATACGCGTGAGCTGCATACAAATGAGGGCGTGATGAAGTGAAATAAATTCACCGGTTGGCATGGCTTCAACATAGAGCCAATTCCCCAGAGAAATGCCAAGACTGGAATTGGTTTCATGAAGCATTCACAGCTTATCATGACATTTTTGGCGTATTGGTCGTATTTCAAACCTTTTCGTTCTTCCATCGATCGAAAGTTGTTGAATAATTCAGCTGTGATTTTGTAATGATGTTTGGTTGTCCAGTGAATATGTGCAGAGATAAAGCATAGTACGGACCAGAAAATTTGAAAGCATGTAAAGGTTAAGTTTTTGCTGATTTCTGAAAATACTAGGGTTAGTAACGTGGCAAAACCGAGTGTGATTAAGTATGCCGACGTGTAAATCAATAGGTTGCCGTCATTTTTGGTTTCTAAAAGATCTGTGTTCCCGTTGTACTTAAATGGAAAACCAGGAATAAGGGACGCTAATTTAATTGCTTTTGCAAATGTACCCAGGAGAGTTTGAGAAAACATCCTTTCAAAATGAACCCGTAATAAATGAAGACCTACTCTCCGGTTCGTTCTGATGGACGTCTGCTATAAAAAAATGGCACACGGAAAACACGACGATACGAAAAATTAGCAAATAAATATAATGATCTAGTCAACATAATTATGGAAAATGTTTTTCGTTCGGATAGAATATCGATTGGGAGTATTCCTATTGTTACTAGTTTCTTATATAATTAAACCCTACCCATCAAAAATTACTGTCGTCAGTAAACTTAAGTCGAGGAAATTGCCTGAAATTTCATTGTGTTTTTATTTCTTCTAATGATGTTAGACCGCGTAAACTATAATTAATTTCCTTTGAAAATTCAAATTAGGTTTATAATTCCGAATTTTGGTTCTAATACATGAGCCGTAGATATTAATTTGATTACTCCAATTATCTACGGTATTATTACGCATTGTAATTATATAACAAATCTTTGGAACATCGAATGAGCTGGCTTGAAATAGTAAGTTTTCTTTTAGAATTACTATGTGCTTATGTGTTTAATTAGACAAATATAATTAGAGTACTTTAAATGTTGAAATGTGAAGTCAGGTTCGCTTGTTTATAACATATTTTAATTAGTACTTTATTGTTTTATTTTGTAATAACATGCTAATTTAGTTTCTATAATTAAAACGGGGATTTTGGTATTAGCTTAAGTTAAGGAAACGATGGAGAAAATACCTTCATTCCGTGAGTTTTTAATTAATTTTATGGAATTAATTTTTATCAATCTGTCAATCTGTATTCGTATTCAATTCAAACAAAAGACCCAAACAGTAGTCAGCCCGTTTTAGTTGCAAAAACTACAAAGCGCCATCGCACCCAATTAACATTCATAATTATTTTTTGTAAATTCAATTTGTAGAG
>LJIJ01003252.1:0-20287 GCA_001718145.1 Orchesella cincta | reverse complement strand
TTTTTATCAGATTCAGAAGTACAGGAATTTTTAAACGGAAGAATCCGCGTTAGCACTGAACCGACTAACACGGAAATGGAATTGATTGGAAGTGTTGAGCAAATGAAATTTAACTTGGAGTATAAGCTTGGCCTACCCGACCTTACCATTGGTACGCGGTGTTGTGTAAGCTTATTTTGTAGCGTGCTTGCCAAATATACTTTGTTTTAAAATGCTACGCTGTATTCTAGATTTTGAGAAAATATTGGGACCTGGAGCATTTGGAACGGTGTATAAGGAATTGGCAAAAGCATATTCCAGCTGCAATTAAACGCCCAAATGTAGACTGTTCCAAGAGCACATTTAAAAGCCTTCTGACAGAAGTCAAAGTCCTTTCTTATGTCGGTAAACACCCGAATGTTATTGGATTTCTTGGAGCGTACGTAGAAGAAATTTACAAGGGTAAGCTCTACTAGAATCAAATCATGAAAAATTATCATTCTTAACTACCATTTCAAAAAGCATTTTAAAACATTTTTAGGTGTTTTATATATTTCGACCGAGTTATGCGAAATGGGATCCTTGGAAAGCTTCTTGAGAAAGAAAAACAAAGTTATTTCCCTAATGGGATCGAGTCAGGACCAAATACTGAACAAGAAGCATCCGTTTTATTTTTCCATGACCTCGATACATTTGCATTGGATATCGCAAAAAGAATGGAATATATTGAAAGTAGACGATCGTTCACGGGGATTTGTCCACACGGAATGTGTTACTGGATGAAAACTTGGTGTGCAAAATTGGGGGTTTTGGCCTTTCTCGAAACTGTACGAGTACCAAAAGTACGTGAAGTCTTCACAAGAAACTTCCTGGAAATGGATGGCGCCAGAATCCTTGGAAAAATGGAATTTACATCAAAAAACTGACGTATGAGTTATGGAGTCCACTTTTGGGAAATATACTCTCTTGTACAAAATTGAAATGCTTTTAAATGCTACAGGTATTTATACATAATATCGAAATGTTTTCTCTTTGGTTTAAGGAAAAATACCGTATGCGGTCTAAACTGGAATGTGAACTTTGCAAACGAATTACAAAACGGTTTGAGACTTCCGAGTCCTGATTTACATCACCAGGAAACGTAAAGACACTCAAGTATTTAAATTCAAGTTCATCGTGTTGTTTGCATAATGCATTGAAGTTTTTTTAGCTATTCCAAACTTCTGGATGCTGGAATTATAATCCCGAAGAACGCCCACTTTTACTGACATGGTCACTTTCTCAAAGGTTTGAGCGAGGACGCCTACATGATTTTAGAAACAACGGAGCAGCAGTCTCAGTCTACTATTGATTGATGTCAGAAAGCCAAGTTAAAGACAATTATAAAATGTTAACACAAATTTAAAATTTTACGAGCGTAAATAATATGATTAATGTACTACGGAATTTGTACTTTAGTAATTATTTTGCTTTAATGTTACAATATTTTGACATACTTACAATCGTTTGCCTTTATACATTTGCACCAAACGATCGTCAAAAAACGTGCAGAGATTTGACGTAACACGTGATTACCAGGTGTATGGGCATTGTTTTTGTTTATAACTACTTCTAAATAAAAGTTACATTATTATAGGATTTTTTCATTTGTGTTCCGATTTGTATTTCAATTCAACCTTCATGTTTGTTCAAAAGTTTTATTTCTGTCTTTATCCGACATGCTTGAGTGAGTGATAACTTGTGATATGAACGTGTAAACTAGGTTTTTATTTGACAGTTTATTTTCAACCATGACAATTATGATTTGATTACACATAATTGTACATACCGCGACCACTTTATAACATTTATCATACCAATTATACAGGTTTTACTTCATAGTACATTCGGCTTGCTTTTCAAACTACCTAAAATTACCTAAAATATTTTTTTCATTAAAAATATTTTTTGTGTAAGTTTTGACAAAAGCATTATAAATATTTGAAAATTTGCTCCTTTTACTGCTTATATTAACGAATTTCTGCACTACTCTTTTCTGAGAGTTATTGTATCATTTAATCATCATCATACTTATGTGAATAAAAGCAACAATAGTTGGAAACGTTTAACCCTTTCAGTAATTTTTGAATAGATTTTCCAAGCCAACCTCACCAAGCTCAAAAAAATAAGGGAAAAGTAGTATGAATGCGTTCACATGCTTGAAGTTTGTGTAGCCAGCTTCAAGCATCGTTTTCTCAAATAAGCTCTCACCCAACCGCGATCCTTTTTCGTTGGTTTCTTTTCATCATTTATTGAGCAAAATGTGGTTACCCAATTGGACCAAGCATCCCATCTATTTCGCTGATTCCATGTTTCCCATGGCAGCTTTGAGTATCAAAAGTACTCAAAAAGTATCTTGCAGAATCAACCTGTTGTATCAAGTCCTATTAACGTAAAACAAGCTGAGTTTTATATAAGTTTTCACCAGACTTACTCAGGTACTTTTGCTCATGTTCTAGGTAAGCTCAGCATGCTAGTATAAAGGTAAAAAAGGATTAAATTGGTAATATTAATAATATAATACGTCAGGTCACAAGTTGTTGTAAATTTTATTTTAAAGTAAAGAATTCAAATCCGGATACGAGATTATAATCCAAAAACTTCAAACATTTGTATTAGTACCACATAAAAGTATTGTGCGTGCAAAATTTCATCCAAATAGAAGCTTAGCTTACCTCGGTGATTCCTCGTAAGTTTATAATCTGAAAAGTAAAACTTCTCAACTGACAGGTTACAAAGTAGTAAATAATCCAATTGCTTTTAAGATTCACCTCTATACAGAAGATTACTTGGTTTTGGTAAGGAATCTCTGTTTTAAACCTCGTGCGTCAAAATGGATTATTTCTTGGATTCTTTACTTTTTTGTAACGTTACCTTAACTGTGACTAGACCTAATGTGGCCAATTGTCCTGTTATATTTCAATCTTCAGTTACATGAGGTTTTAACGTGTAAAAGGTATTAAGATGACTTCAATTTTTCTTGGTTCTTAATCCACTGCTTCAGACTGACAGGCTATACAATTGATTTCTTCTCCCATACTTTATATATGTCAAAAACGATCAGGTAGAAAACGGGAAAATTTTGTCTGTAGCTGTTTTGAAGCAGCTGAAGTACCTTAAATGCTTAACCACATTAATAATTAAAAGATTTTGTTTTTCACTTTCCAGCTCAAGAACTACCTTAGACTAGACTTTGGGGCTTATATACTTGACCTTTATACAAATTCTGCCACTTTTTAACGGTTTATCGTTGTATTCACAACTTTTAAAATGGCCATTAGTCAGTTTGTACGATCTGGTATACGTCTTCGTATCCTATTTGGAAAATATTTCTCTTTAATTCAACTTCTTGATTGGAGTATTGCAAAAAATGCCTACCAAAATCCATCACCTTATCTTGTGTATCAAGCTTATTTGTTAACGATTGTCGGATCATCTTACCCGCTCACTCTTGCCGTTTACACGCACACAAGTCAACAAGGTGAAGAAGGATGGTCGATAGAAAGCATTTCGACAATTGTAATGGGATGGGTGTTGCCTTACCTGCATAATTACTCTCCTGCCATAGTTGGCCAGACCCGGACACCAGCGACACATTTGACACCGGACACCAATAAAAAAATGGAACCAGGACACCGGGACACCGGACACCAATAAAATTGGGACACCGGACCCCACCGACACAATAAAAAATTGGGACACCAGGCACGGGACCGGATCACCAATAAAAATTGGGACACCAGGACACCGGCGGACACCGGACCAATAAAAAATTGGGACACCCGGACACCGGACACCGATAAAAATTGGGGCACCAGGACACCGGGACACCGGACACCAAAACATATGTGGACACCAGCGGGACACCGGGGACACCCAGGACACCGGACACCAAGAAGGAAATTGGGACACCGGACACAAGAAAATACTGGACACCTTTTGCGTACTTTATCACCAAATTGCAGAAGTAGCCGAATCCCAACATTTGACGGGGTCGGATTTACGGGGATTTTCGTTTTACCATTATGAAAATAGTTGATTGGGCATTACCAGTTTTGATTACGGTCCAAAAATTTTTGCTGGATTATGGATTAATCTGTTAGGTAATTCGGAGGTCTGGATTACATAATCCAAATCATGATTTTTGCGGATTAATGGCCCAAAAACGACAAGTTTAGTACTTTTGCTTTCTCGAAAACCATTTCCTCCATCTCTACACTCATAATTAGTATTAAAATAATCAAAAATACATGTTGAATAGTACCTTATCTTATATTTTCAACAAACTTTACTATTATTCATGTTAAAGCAAGAACATTTACGGAACAATTCCATATATAAATACGCCAAATTCATGAATCCCAATCATACCTTGAAAATCGGGATTGGGATTAAAAGTGGACTCCTAAAATCGAATATTGGATTACCAATTTGAATATTGTACTTGCGGAATTCGGAGTATGGATTATAATCCGTCAATCCCAACTCCCGTAATCGATTTCCTCTAAACGGATTTCATCTACTCTGCCTGTTTTATACAGATTATTGTGGACACATTCCTTCCAAAAACTGACATTTACCCACAAACTTAGCTCAGACTTCATATATATATGACCAAATTGATGATTACATTTTATTGACCGCTTTTTAAAATGAGACTCAACATCAATTATGGCGGGATACATTTTTACTTTTTGCAATCCTATCTGTATTAAAAGAGCCAATTTGGTGATAAAGTAGCCAATTTTGGCCATGTTTCCTGGAGCTATTAGGGCGACACCAGGAAGTTCGGGACTCCGCGACACCAACAAATTCTTGGCCGACACCAGGGAACCTGAGATCGACACCAAGAAAAAAATATGGGACAACCAGGAGACACCGGACACCGATAAAAAATTGGACACCAGGACACCGGCCGACACCGGACACGAAAAAAAATGACACCAGGGACACCGCGGACACCGGACACATAAAAATGGGACACAGGGTAACACCGGGACACCGGACACCGATAAAACATGGGACACCAAGGACACCGGACACTCAGTACACCCCGGTGTCCAAGTGTCCGCGGTGTCCCATTTTAGGACACCGTGTCGCTGCCCAACTATGCTTCTCCTGGTATTGTTTCATTTCGTCTCCTGAAACTAAGGCCCCTCCTTATTTACATCATTAATCAGACTTTTCTATTTTCTGATAAAATGGATAAGATGATGCTAAAAAACGGACTCGAGCTCACTGCTGAACAAAAGGTTCTCCTCAAGCGGGAAGACGTTTTGATTATTCTATTGGTATGCTTCACTATTATTTTACCCATTAGTTATGGTGGAGTATTTTGTACCGAGCATGAACCAGTTCATCAGCTTTTCCACAATTGGTTTGAAATTGATGTGAAGCCTGAGTTGGAATATGTTCCAATTATATTCGCTTTCATAGTAGCAGCTACAGGTGGCGCGGGTGGAGCATTTCTTATTCAAATTCTGGCATTTCTATACGTATTTACGGCATTGATTAGCTTGACCTCACTTCAGCCACAAAGTGTGTCAAAATCTGTGAAAAAAGCGGGGTCAAACGTTTTACACAATAAAATTACCACGACATCCTTTGGGGATTTATGGGATGATGATGTCATGCTGTACTACAGAACACAACAGGTTTTGAATATATTTGCTAACGAATTCTTTGAATGTATTTCTATTTCATGTCACCACGTTTTGATGATGGTTGTCTTAGTAGGAGCTAGTTTCATACTACTGACCATTCCAGGCATACTTTTGGATTCAGGAATAGTCTCATTTGGCTTTGTTTTAGGTTGCATATTGACGATTGTACTTATTGTTTTCTTTGAATGCACTTTAATTGGAAAGATTTTTGACCTTTCAAAGACGGTTCTAAGGAGTAGTAAAACTATGGTCGGAAGGAATTCTCTGTACAGAAAAGGAATAGCAAGCTGTAAGCCATTGTCACTTAATCTCTGTTATCCATTTTACACAGTAACCAAGGAAACATTTGGCGAGTTTATGTCTCAATTTATTGATTTTCTTGTGCAGCTGTTAGTGATCTTTTAAGATGTTATGAGTGCTTAATCCTAGTTTAAAGGAGTTAGACAATGCTTTGTTGTTATAAGGATTATTTTAATAGGCACTCAAATTTTAATGATAATATAAGTCTCTATGTTTCTGTTCTTAAACCACGGTTTCTATGAAATAAGTGTTTTTGTGTGAATCTTCCCAAACGTTTTGCAGTAAATAACACCATAATAATATTTTAAATTATCCGTTAGTAGGTGGAAAAATCGTTATACAAATAACGAAAATACCACTATGTTTTTTTCCTTGGGTGTCTTAAAAAATACTGTTAGAATATTTGAATTTGAAATATTTGGAAGCTTTAGGTATATAATAGTGAGTGCAAGAAGCTGAGTACGGGGTTTACGAGTCTTACGAAATTTTTCAACCTTAATAAAATTTATCATTATGGAAAATGTCGAGCCAGGCTTACTTCCGCATTACCATTTAGAGAAAATACCAAAAAAATTATGGCTGCCTTTTTTCAAGCTTATATTCATGCAAAAGGTTTTTCCAACTGCAATGTGGTAATTGGACTATTTGTTAGTCATTTGGTTCAATGACTTTTTCTACAAACCGCATCCTGAAAGTTGCCACTTACAATCTATTTGGACCTAACTAATATGGAGAATACCAAAAGGAAATTATTCCGAAAATTCATAAAAGAAGCTGTTTTTGTCAACATTCTTTGCATAAATATAATTAAAAAACCACAAAAACGGATTGCAACAACTTTTTATAACACGCGCACGCATTTAAATTTTTCCTTGTAAAAAATGTGGAATGACTTTTGCTTGGTTCTTGTTTTAATATACTTTCTAACTGTGAGGAGTTCTACTGATCTCAAAAGTTTACCGCATTATGAAATTGGCTCACTATTTTTGTAGACTAGGTTGACCACAGACGAGTGATTCATATTTATTGAAAACATACTGGAAATCCCACGTCAATAAATACTCGAGTATATACCTTTTGCTTTAGTTGTCACAATTACTCCATGGTATACAATTCGATTGCTGGAGGTTTGTTCGTTGAATTTGCAACTATAGGTTTTCTTCGAATATTTTAACAAACAGGATGTAGAAACCAACTATAGTAATTTAACCTTTGATGAACTTCTTGAATTGATTTTAGTTTTCCTTATTGTGCTCCTAAATTTATTACAATCACAGAGTTCGCTAAACAGTCAGTAATGGGTTGTCTTACCCACTATCCACAATGAAGGCGACGTTTTTAATAATTTGGAGAATAATTCTCCTTCAAAATGTTATTGCGGCACAGCAAACCCTTCATAAAAACAGATTACTATTTGATTTGACAAGACCAGTCAATTGGCTAATTGCTGAAAAAATTTCACAACAGGATTTTGATTTAGATGTACATTCAGCATTTGGTCTCATCGGTGGAAATGTAACCACTTCTACGATATTCTAAGCAGCAGGCAAGTAATCCGATTTAAAACCAGAGTGAGTTTTTTTAAAATTACACGCTCATGACGAGGGACGTTTTCAATTTCAGTTGGAAGCAGCATTGAAGAATTGGAATCACGAACAGAAGCGGCTTGTAAAATCATACATAAAATGTTAGATTTGAGCACGGACTCTGAGCTACTAATATCTAGGGGGTAGCTACGGCCATTGTTTGAGCATTCAAGAGTACATTTTAAAACTGATTTATTGAAATGAACTGCTAAAGTTTTTCTTTTTTTAAACAGAGTAAACGGGAACAGAATATATAACCTGAATCTCAGTCTCCCCTACAACAAAACGTTTGACGGTTACACACCAAAACTTCTACTGCACATAAATACTGATAGAGAGTGTTCGGATATTGATTATACACCATCTACAACAGATAAACTTTTTGATTCTAAGGACGGAATGTTTGTTGGTATAAGCTATGAGGACTCACTAACTAGATGCCATTCAATCGATAGGTTAAAAAGTCGTTCATCCACTTTCGTTGTGAAACTGAAGTTTGGCACCACGCGAGGTGTTACAGAATCCTTTGGCCTTTTCCAAACTCACCTGAAGTTTTTATCCGAAACAGTGAATCGTAACTATCGAAACAAACAAATCCTCTACTATCCAGATCCACATAGCGTAAGGCAGGAGGAGCATCAAAACTTATTAATTCGGTATGCTTCTATTTGGACAATGTCCAACAAAACTGTGGGCTCAATGCTGCTTCAGGTGCCAAGTTTAAGAAAAAAGGCATCAAAAACATCACAGTTTTCTATAATACCAAAAGTTAGATATTTATTGAGACCAGATGTCCAATTTGATTCTCCGGTTGAAGAAAAACTTTCCCCTTTTGTACTGTTTGCTGCAAGTTTTCAACCTCACCAGATGATATTTGGCGACGAATGTAAAACCTAACTCATTCAAGAAAATAAAGGGTTTAAGATTTGGCACTGAAATCGTTTTAAATGTTTTACAGCTCTTTGGGAATTGTGGAATAGTCTACCAGATGACATTATCCAAACTCTCAAAATGCGTAACTTTGCTCCATCAACAGATTTGGCTGTGGCTTGTGGCAAATACGAGTGTGCGCAGCTGAATTCTCCCACGCATCAGCCGTCGCACCAGTTTACCACCCAAGATTGCCAGACAAATTTCACCCAACTTAACGATTGGATGTAAATACCAACGGATCGACCAATACACTTTCAAACGTTTAAACGAGTCAAATGTGGACTATGTTGTAAGAGCCTGCCAAAGCATCAACGGAAGTGTTTATATTCTAACTACGGTTATAACGCTGGAATGGTACAAAGAGCTGGAGAAATACTCATTTCATTTTGAAAACTCGGTGAGAGAGGAGCTACATGCGGTTAACTGGTTTAGAAAAGAAATTCTGAAAATAGTTCCTTCAGCAAAAGTATATTTTGAGTTTCATACAATTGAAAACCGTCAATCTGTAATTTATTATGCATCAAAATCAAGCTCTTTGTTTTGTGACGAACTTGTCCCAGCCGTAAATCTGTACCTTGAAGGAATTTTCAACTGGGCTAGATTGGAAAATTTTCCAGTTGTTAAAGAAATTGACACTGAAAATGCAAATAGTTATTTTTCTCAGTGGTTCACTTTTTTGCGTCGGTTAAATCACCCATATCCAGACTTTGCTGTGAAAGAAAAGAAACGAGATGAGGTGCAATCTAACAGCTTGAGTAACCCGGCATCTTTAATGCAGGACTTTCTAACATCCGCCCACGATTGGGAACCAGATGCATGTATAGATTGGACAGAAAAACGTTGGGAAGTAAACGATGATTTTTTTCACAATTCCAAAATCGGAACTGCATTTCATCCCAATGATATCCTCAACAACCAGACATCGTCGGAGAAGCATTATGTAACCATGCTGGACTTCATTTGTCATCGGTTTCGTCTAGTGGAAATTAGCATCAGTTGTGATGCTCAGAACATATTTGATGCAATTGAGCAGAAAATAACCTCTGAAGATTTTAATATAGAAATTTTCATGAACTATCTGATGACAGAACAAGACCATCAGAGAGACTTGGTAGAATTTCCTTCGTTCATTGATCATCTCAAAAAAAGTAAAATGGTTGAAAAGGGGTTCTTAAAAGGAGTCCATGCAAAATTAATTGTAGAAGAAGGGGTACCTGATAGGGAGAATAGCTCCAATTTGAGTAACTTTGAATCCCTTTCAGAAATGATGACGTATGCAAAACATTCAAATCTTTCCAGGGGTTTATTTATTCTTTAATAAATTTTTGAGCGTTAACTTCCAGAACATTCAGCACGTTTCATTCCAAGCTCAAAACACGAAGCGCACTGATAAATATATTTGGTTGTAAAAGATCTAGATCTGGATGTGCAAATAGACTCTTTCAACTTATGAAACGTATACATGTTCTACTTATAACACCATTTCTTCACGATCAAAAAGTACCTCAAAGATGAACTGTTTAAAGTACTTTGTTCTCCTCTTTCTTTCCAGACAATGAAGGAAACAAAGTCGGCATCATTCCCTAATATATGGACTACGACAAGCATTTATTACATGCGTCAAACAATATGATGCTTGAATAGCATTATAAAGTAACGAGGATAACGTGAACGGCTAGCTACATACACTTTTTATAGTGGAGTCTTTTTTTTTCATAGAACTCCTTGAATTTTATACAACCACAAAACTTACAATCTACCTCTCTTTCGAGCTATTGTCTCTCTCATTTTTCTTGGACCGCAGTCTTTTACAGAGCTCCATTCACTCACTTGTAATACAAGCAAACTCAGAAAGCTGAGCATACTCTCATGCACTTAATTACTCTGCTTCCCTTTCAGGTAGTCACAAAGCTGTTCGTTATGCCTTGCGTTGATTGCAGTGGCTTCTAGCTTCACACTATCTTCTCTCTTCACTTGCTTTGTTTTTGTACCTTTCTTCCCTCTACTTCAGTTGTGGTTTATTTCCAGTAAGAAACCTGCACTTTTTAAGTGAAGATCTTTTTCAATTAAAATTAATTGAGTTTGAGTTCAGATCGGTTTTACAATGGCGGCTTCAAATGAGACGACGGGTCGCTCATACAAGAGGTATTAGTTCTGCGACTGTACAACGAGTATGTTAAGTTGATGGACCAAAATATACCAGTGGAACAAAACGTTGAAAAGTTGCTACTGGACTTCAACAGCCTGGATAACTGGCGAAAAATACATCAAGCTAAACCTATTCGAAAGGATAAAACTGCGATTACAAATCTTGTTACTGCGGCAAGAAACGGGCGAGTTAAAAAGCACTTAAGGGACCAAGTTGAGATTTACTTAGATACAGCTGGTTTTCCTAAAGAGCTTATTCTAATGTATCGGGAGAAATCTTACGCTGAAGCAGAAACTGTTGCACGGCTGAAGTAAGTAAAATAAAAAAGGAAAATAACAAAATGATTTTATCATTTGTAAACTTAAGTTTTGTGTTCAACAGGGGAAACCGTAAGTAAGCTGGTCAACAACGATGGAGTTGGATTTATTTATGAACAAACGGGGTTCTTCATAAAAAACGTCACGGTTTTGTCTTCTAATAGCCATTGGGAATCATTTCATCATACATTTATTGGGGATCAGGTTTGAAGTAAAAAAATTTACATGGGTTGAAGCGATAATTATTGAAGTCGTTTGAATTGAATTGTGAGTCTGTTTGTCAATTTTTACACCAAATAAAGTTTCGGAATTCATTTGTATCATTAAAATCGTTGTCTATGAATTGAAATTGTCTCATTTCTCATCCTACATTCTATACAACACTAAACGCTCATTATTGTATGTCATGCATCAAAACATGGAATTTTTTATATTTTCACGTGTTTTCCACTTTTTAACGACGATTAATAACTGACAGTTACTTGTGACTACGAATACAAAACATAGTTAAAACTCAAGTCACTTTATTAACATAATCATAATCTGAATAAATGTTACATAATATCTTGATCATCTTCAACTTAATTTCTACAAAACAAAAAGCAACTAATTATAATCATAGTTGGGCTTTGTAAGCCAATATATGCGGAAAATAAATGTAAAACGGAGCATGTCATCATCTTTGGCATGAATTAATCACTTCAACTGTTCATACGCGAGAAGGAATGATATTAAAATATGCTTTCAATTTATTCACATTTCAATCTTCATTCAGATTTACGATGTTTGCTAAAAATGGCAAGATTAGCATATCAAAATCAAACCAAAGGGTTACGACAAACATCCATTCACATAATATTGTAAGTAAACTCAAATTCACGTTGAACTTTCATCCTGACTCGCTTTTATTAGGCGCCGTTTCTTCAGCCTTTTCCATTTCCCACAATTGTGAGAAAAGCGGATGGGATTTGGAATGTAATAAACATCACAGTCGGGACAAGGAATCCCTCGAGAACCTTCACAATGGTGGCCGGTGTGGTCTTCGGAATGTTTCCTACTCTTCGTTTCGTGGGGGCAGTGAGCGCACTTGAAAACTACCGGAGCATTCTTGACAATGGGTTCCTTTGGTTGAAGAACAGGATGATCTGTAGTTTGATGAAGTTCCATTTGTTCTGGAAGTACGGAAATATAGCAGAGCTCACAAGGAATTGCTGATGAACCCTCCAAATGTAGTCCAGCATGAGCATCGATCTCCACCCTGAGAATAGTTTCGTAAGGACACTTCCGGCAGATGTACCACCTCTTACTTTTTTCAACTTTAACGGTAAAGTTGGATTTGGCTTTCGTTTTCTCTTTCCTCTTGGACGGAGTGTCTTGAGTAGCGATGGTAGAGACCTATATGTAATTTCATCCCTTTGGAAGCACGTAAATTCCACAAATCTCGCAACAAGTGGCTCCAGATTTTGGATCGTGAACTTGTTGATGATTGTTGAAACTTGAGATGCGCATGGCTTTGTATGTACAATGTGTACATTGGAAGAGTACTTGAGCCGGTGGAGCAGTCATCGTATTCTTGTTCAGCCCTTTGTTAGAGTACTTTTTTCCACTTTTCGGAAAAACCTCGGGTGGGATACTTGTCTCCCCTTTTTAGGAGGTGGAGGAGAACTAGTCTCCTGGACATGTTTTCGTTGACTCCATCATCGACGAAAGAAGACGTGGAGTCAAAGAGCAAAACGGAAGATGACAGAGGAAATGCCGGGGCTGTGAAACTGCTCCCATCAACATCTTCATCAGGTTCGTCGGCCACCTCTGATTTGATCCTTGGTTCCCCAAAATGCCATTCTTCTTCAAAATCATCAGATTCTTCGGTGTTTGGAAGGTGATCTAATGAAGACAACAGAGTGGTTAACATTGACATTCAATAGAAATGTAGCTCAGCTACTGTATTCCGTTATATAACTATGATAATAATATCACTTACCATCAGCAAAAGACGTGTGTATAACTTGACACCGAATCTCATTCCAAATGGAGCTAGAGCCTTGACATTGGACATGTTTGTTCTGTTCGAATTTCTCCATGAACTCTGTCTCAATCCCATTCAAAGTCCTCTGTAATCTGGAGATTTGTTCAAAGATCTCATGAAACTGGTGAGCAAGCGCACTACAAGGTGGGCAAAGATGAACCTGAACTTCGTTTCCACGAGCAGGAGGATCCTGGTTGTTGTAATCCCCATAATTGAGCTGGCTCTAATGTTTCCGTTGGCGAGTTTAAATATGTATTTAAAAAACATAAAGGCGGCGTCAAAATTCTCTTCTTTGTACTCCGAATCTGGATGGGCTCACATCATCAGCTGTAATGAACTCAACATCTCCATCGTCAAACTCGCTTCGCGTTTCATTGCTCCACTCACTTTAGTCAATTTTGGGACAATTCACATTGTGAAGTGCAAACTATGTGCGGTGAATCAACCCCCGCCCCGTGAAGTTAGCCCCCGCAGCCCCCAACGGCGTGAAGTCAACCCCCAGCCCCCAACCCCCGTGAAGTCAACCCCAACCCCACCCCGTGAAGTCAGCCCCCAGTTTGAATCAACCCCAATCTCCACGACCCCCAACCCCCTGAAGTCAACCCCAGTTTTCAACCCCCCCACCACCGTTGAAGTTCAGCCCCCAGTTTTCAGCCCCATGAAAAAAGTTGAAAGCAACCCCATGAGCTACTGATATTTAAGTAATAAGTCTGTCCTTTTGTTCACAAACAATCAGAAATTAGTTGGGGTTGATTACGGGGTTGGGGCTTGGGGTTGACTTCACGCCGTTGGGGGCTGGGGCCTACTTCGGCGGTTTGGGGGTTGACCTTCACGCACATGTGCAAACTACACAAAGTGATTTTCATTTTTCACACCAAAAATCAACACCCTCAATAATTGAAAAATATTCAACGCTTCTTTTAATCAACAATTAGAAACCCTTGCTTCACTGCTGACTGACAATTTGTCAGTGAACTAACAACAAAAAACCTACACACTCCCCTTCTTTTGGATTACTAACAAGTTGTGGTGAGTTTTGCAGGATGAGTGAGATCTGCGACAAGAAGGATCGCAGCTGATTTCTTTACACACTCTCGCAGAGCATACATACACTTCAAACGCAGAATAATTGTCACTCGTTCAGCAACTCTGAGTTTTTAATCAATGAGATCATTTCAAGTTGATTAGTATAAACATAAATCAGGATTCAACAACATCCGTTGAGCTTTTAAATGAGTGAGAAGAAAAGCTCAGTTTGCTTTGTTTGTTTGAAGCAATTTGATCAATCCAGTCAAATATCATCATCATCAGTTTTAGCCGGCTCTCTTCTTTGCACCAAATTCATTTCGATTGCTCGCAATACTTGGGCGCACACGCCTCTGTGAGCAACCTATCTCAGACCAAGATGACCTTGACCTGTGCGACATTTGTTCGAGACGCGTGGCCTCCATCTGTCAACTTCAGAACGAGTTGCAAGCGTTGAACACCGTCTCTCTACCAAACTGGAGGAGTTGGGGGCTCTCATGAAACAATCGAAGAATGGAAATCAGAAGGAGGTTCTTTCTGCTTCTCGAACCAATGCTCTTTGGAACATTCGCAATGAAATTGTATTAAAATGTAAGCATTTTTAGCTGCAATTCATAAAATTATTGATGTGCCTGCTGACAAGTGGTGTTTTTTTCAAATTGTATACACAGGTGTTGAAAAGTGTAAGCTTCTCATGAGGAATCGGGAATGTCATGAGAAAGAGGAGGCAAATAAGGATGACGAAGCCGTGAGGATGGAGGTGGACGTGGATATCAAGCCAGTAGTAAAGAAGATTGCAGAATGATGGAACGGATGGAAGAACTCTAAAAATCACTCATTTGCCAACTAAAAAGATTGAAAATGAAGAAGACGATGAACAGGGGGAAGATTCCAACTCAGACCACAATTTTATACCTTCCCTGGCGACGGGATTCCAGCGCTTCTGAATCTGATTGTTCCGACAAAGGGAGGAGTCACAGCCCTCAAAAAGATCAACCAACAAGCATTCCTACTGAAAATAAACATGAAGGCCACGAGGAACCAGTTGATAAAAATATGAGTAAGTGGTGGAATCCCGTCCGCCCCTGTAAACATTGTGGAGTGGTTATCGAAGGGCCTCGTAGAGTTCACATGAGAAAACACGAACAAGAGCGAGAGAAACAGAAGAAAAAAGACGCCCCGTTGGAGCATCTCGTCTGCGAAACTTGCGGCGCTAGTTGCGTTGGGCGAGACGCATTCCGTCGTCACATGAATTATTACCACCGGGGCCAACTTCATGTGCACGTTTTGTGGGAGAACATTCGAATGAAAGGAGATCTACGGAGCAAGGGATTTCAAGTGTCACCTCCCCCCGCTCAATATACGGAAAACAGACGTCTTAACAGCCAAAGAGAAAACGCCTGGGGAAGGGGTTCTCAAAAGAAATTGTGAATACCTAACGTCCCACATCGAGCAGGTTCACTCCAAAAATGAAGAAGGCAACGTTTGGATTTGCAAATTGTGTGGGAAAGTATTCTCCAATCGACAACGCCTGATAAGACACGACCTTGTGCACAGTCAAGTGAAGAAACACACTTGTACCGTTTGCTCGAAGGCTTTTGCTTATCCACAAAGTTTAAAAGAGCACGTGAAGGCGATTCATCTAAAGGAGCGGTTTCCATGCACTCAGCCAGGGTGCGATCAGACGTTTTGGAGCTCGAGAAAACTCTGCCAGCACTTGAGAAGGAAGCATGAAATTTATAGTGCGAAATATAGGCCAGAGCTGGAATAAAAACTTGAGAAGGATCCAAGGTTGAGTTAACAAAAAATTTTTTGAAAAAATGTTTCATGTATAAATGGCTTTTATTAATGACTTTTTGGAACTATTTTTTAAAATCCAATCTAGCCCTCCTCCGAGTCCTGAATAAAATGGAAACAGGCATCATTGCTCCCATCGTGTGTAACAACAATAAGTGAAAAATCACCTTTTTGTGCGTTCTCGAACGGTTTACTAACAACGCAAACTTATTTTAACAACATAATTATATTTTCAAGTTTGTGCTGAATAATAAATATTGTATGAATTAATAAAAACGATTTACAATTTCATAACTCGAGTCTTGACCAGATTTTTTTACACGCTCACGTCATATTTGCTTCTCATTGATATTGCTTGTAAAAGAGTTCAAATTAAGTTAGGAATGCATATTCTTGTTTATCTTGCTAAATTATTGAGTAATAAAATATGGAGGTTCAGAAACGCACTTCGGGTATTACAACTGGATCAGCTGCTGGCGATTGAAAATTGGTGAGTTGTAACCTAACCTGGAAAATCTCCGTGACAGAGATTCGGGGTTGAGCAAGATAGAACACTATTTTAATATGGGAATGGAAGCTGAAGATAAGATGCTACTTCGCTATTTGCCATATGGCGAGAGTGGGATTGAAAATGTTCTTTCTATATCAGCAGCAACAGCTCAGGAGTCAACCAGTCGTTATCATACCATTCATAGCTCATTGTCTCAACCGGCCCCAAAACCAGTTCTGCAGAGAAAGCAATATTTAACGAGTTCTGCGAGGAATTGATTACTGCTGTATCTCTACCGTCGCCAGAAGAATTAAGTTTTTGATTCTAAGAAATTCAAAATTATCAGTTCTCAACAGTAGCAACCCACGATAAAATTTGTGAAGATTGCATAATTTCCGTTACGATATTTGGAGACCTCATTATTGGCATCCCATCCGTTCAACTGACTGTAGAAGAGGAGAATGGTGACGTTCTGGCCTTTGCTTTAACAATGTGGCACAGAACAAGGAAGCAGCCAGAATTGGCTAGGAATTGTGACGAAATATGAACTGGAAAAGACGCTTCAAAAACATTTTTGCTAACTCTTACGCCAATCAATAGCTTAACAAAGTAAGTCTAATTTTTCACAAATATCTATGAAAAATAAGCTAAAATAGCAACAAAGTTGAAAAAATTGAACATGATGTCGCAGTTTACTTTATATATTCGCAGTTCATACTTGTTTCTAATAACGGAAGAATATTGTAATTCAATGATTCAACTTATAAGTAAGAAATGTAGTGTTATTTATTAGCATTCAACTCCCGAACATACAATATCACGGTCAACTGTAGTTGGCTTACTTGAATATAGTTTATTTAGCAAAATTATTTGATTATAATGAATTGAAAAATATTTAACAGGAGTTATATCTAAACGATTTTCGTGAATTGCCACAGAACGTTTGAAACACTTTCTTTCGACGTAAAAGTATTTGTTAATGAAGCAACTATATTTTACAATATTTGTATAAATGTTTTTAAAATGCAACGTGAGGAAGCTAAATTTAGAGATATTGAAACGGAAGAATTCCCCAAATTTGTAAACTACTTGTTAAGGAAGTTTTTCGGTTTCGCCAAGCGCGTTGAATAATTTTTGCACTCCTTAGTTCCCGTTGTTCTTGAAACGTCGAAGAGATCATTTCTTGTCTACAATCCTTCTCATTTTTCATTTCATTTTGATACTGGCTGAAACATTCCGCAGGAATAACACCTTTGCGAAAATATAAGCAGACAATGGCAGCATCCAGCACGTCAGCACAACAGACCAGATTGCCTATTCACATAAAAATAACACTGTTATAAAATAATAAGTAGTATTAAAATTTTGTTATGGAATTCTAACTGTACATATTTCTTTACTATAATAATGTAACATAAGATTAACTGTCACCTTTGTAAATGGGTATATTCATGAGGGCAATTCCGCATCGATTGGGCTTTGAAACTTGCAAAGGTACTTCAAATCTCTCAAAAAGGTCTGACAAATAATTCCATTCAATAAATTGGGAGTTTTCTGTGTCAAACTGAGACCAAACTTTATGAAACATTTCAAAGTGTTGACCATCGAGCTCGCATTCAATAAGTTTTATAGCTCGTGAGTAGCTTTCCAGTATTACGGCTGTGAATAGGTTTACTAGTATCACAAAGGTAATAAACACAAAAGATAATACAAAAATAACAGCTACAATATCGTTCCCACATACACCTGATGTATTCTCATTGTCATAAATACAAGACTCCTCATAGGTTAGATCTTCAATAAGATAGTCCCATTCTGAAATTTGGAAAAAAATTGCTTATACCGAACTTTCTCACGTTGAACGATTATAATTTAGACTATCTTGCACTTACTAGCAGAAGTAATCAAAGGGAAAAGTGAAAGAAATGCAGCTTTCAGCGTGTGAAAAACTAAATAGTGATACCATTCTCCATATTCTTTAAAAAGTTCCATTCCCAGTAAGGCATAAACGTAAACGACCAAAAGGAGGAGTAAACAAAGGTTGAAAAATTCTGGAAGCGAGATGTGGATGGCAAATAAAAGTTGCCGAAGCCCGTCTGCAGCTTTGACATGACGAATATATCTCGAAACCCAAGCAAACCTCACTAAACGGAGTAAACCCGGGCGAAATGGGACTAAAGAAGTTTTCAACGCTACATCCGTCCACAGGATATCAAATATTGATAGCACCTCCGTAATCAACTCAAACAAGTTGCGAGGGTTCCTGAAAAACCTGTTTTTGAATGCAAACATGTTGAGGAGACATTCGCTTGAAAAAACTGCAGTACAAACTCCATTCAAGACGGACAATGCACTGATGTGTGGCTGCAAATTCACAAATCATTTTATACATTTTAGCACGTAACTGTAAAATAAATATCTAAATGTTTCATCTTAAGCTTAGATTACCACATTGGTGTTTCCTGGTTGCATTGTCAGTAAAACCATGTTAAGTAAAAGATTTACAACAATAACTATTCCAAAGTATTTTGACGTTACAATTCCCAAAATACGTTTTTGAGACATGTGCTACGAAATGCAACGGAAAAATAATTTGAGATTCCACTAGCAAAAATTATGGTAAGCTAACCATTCTATAAATTCTTACCGTCTGTGGTTCAGCACAACAAAATTTCATTTTCAATTTGTCCAGCATATATTTCCTTGCTTTGAGGCATCCATTTTCCCGTCCACCCTTTCTATCATCCACTTCCATTTGTTCTTTCTCCCTATTGAGTGCATCAACGAGTACACCCGTAAACAGGTTAAAAGCAAAAAAGGAACCAAAAAGAATGACAACCACAAAGTAGCCGGAAAGCCAAAAGCTTTTCTCAAAAGAAGGCTCCTTATCGATTTCCCCTGAGCTAGTTATCCCGAAAAACGTATTTTCCCAACCCTTAAATGTTATTATTTCAAGAATCCGGAAGTAGGCACTTCCTACGTTGTCAAAATTACGGCTAGGTAGTTTCCAGGTAAAGTTACGATCCAAACATTCAATTTTGTTGTGAATTTCTTTATCCAAAGGGTCGCAAGAGTGGAATCTGCCATTGAAAAGTTGAAAACCGATAATCGCAAACACGAGCCAGATCAGTTGGCACATTATCATTATTCCGAAAATCTTCGGCATGGCTCTTCCTAACGAATTGAATATGACCCGCGTTCCTTCAAAGTTTGAAAAGAGTCGGAAAACCCTCATTGAACGAAAAAACCCGACACTACTGATTCCAACTAGGGTCCCAATAACATTCAAGATTCCACCACACACGATAATGAAGTCCAGACAGTTCCATTTGATTTTTATGTAAGAAGAGAATCCCATCGCAACAATTTTTACAGCAGCTTCCACTGCCATTAGTAACAATGATATGTTATCTGCAACGTTTAGAACAACTTGTAAGTGAGGCCTTGATTTCAAATGTTCATCCCGCAACGACAGGCAAATAGTAGCGATTATTGTATTCCCAATGTTGAAATATTTGAACCATTTGCTGTTCATTATCGGTGTCAATATTTTACGCAATTTGGAACATTCACAGCAAATTTTCTCAGTAAACATTGACTCGAATTCAATATTCTTCTTTTCTTGAATTGCAGAATCTGGAAAACCTTTTTGTGGTAAACATGTTCCAAATTTGACTTTCATCCAAATTCCTAACCTTTTAAAACGGGTGACAGCTATTGCAAGTTTGCTCATGTCAGATTTTCCGTTTGCTTTACTTGCAGATAAATCTCTTGCCGCAAATCTTTGAAGAAACATGACTAGAAGGAGGTTGAGGACAATAAAATCCAGCACAATGATTGCCGAAATAAAAAATGGATACAAGTCCTCCATAATCATCAATGCACTCCGACATTGAATCCTGCCATTGGCCACACAGCAATCGAAACACGGTCATAAATGAGTGCCCGAAGTCTCTAAAATGCCAGTGAGACCAAGGATGAT
>LJIJ01003251.1:0-20288 GCA_001718145.1 Orchesella cincta | reverse complement strand
CATGAAATTTAGATTATATTGATTTTAACTAGACATATTTACGCAAGAGTTGAGCATTTCCTTCACTTCTGCGATAACTTCGACGAGGTGCTGTAAAACCAATAAGTATCTAAATGTTAATCAAAGGAACCCATTTTTTACAGGAAATAATCTTAATTTCCTGGATTCCGCCGCTTGAGTGCTAACTTCTGTATAGTTATGCGCGTCAAGCCCACAATACTTTTTATACTTTCACACACCCATTTTTAAAAATTCTCACCTCACTCAAAATCAGATCTCTTTCACGACATTCCAGAGCGTTTTCGGTAGCTGAATTAATGTCTTG
This sequence comes from Orchesella cincta, assembly GCA_001718145.1. Lineage (NCBI taxonomy): Eukaryota > Metazoa > Arthropoda > Collembola > Entomobryomorpha > Orchesellidae > Orchesella > Orchesella cincta. The sequence continues at coordinate 19,963 of LJIJ01003251.1, read as the reverse complement.
TAGTCTTTCATCACACTCACTTTCTGCAAATTGATTTAAATTCAAAATTAATGTAGATGATCAATTCTCTCTTTGTGAAAGAAAAGTGTCAGTGCTACACATACCAACGCTACGCCAAAGCCAGCATCGTTGGTGAACGGAATAATAAGCTTGTCAGCAACAAGCTTTGGAATGTAATCTTGAACGTGTGACTTAATCCAACGGAAGTAAAGCTTGACCATCCCTTTAATTATATTAGAGCATTCAGAGCGCTTCAGCTTGCTCAGCAACCGGTCTCTACGACTGGGCACAACCTGGCTCATTTTCGTTGTCCGAAGAGTTCTCTCCATCTCCCACATAGAGCTCCTTCTCAAGCTTCCTCCGAAGGTCTGCAATCTCTTGCAAGAACTTGTAGTCCATTGAGAAAACGACACTGGACTGTACGCGGATGTATTCAATAATTTGCTTTTTAACCTCATCCAAATTTCCATCAAGAATACGGTTGATGACCCTCTTGAACAATTGCCTCAGCTCAGGAAAATACTTGAACGCATGATCATTTTCTTCAGCCAAGTTGCGATCAGCAATCTTCATTATTTCATCGTAGACCCTTTCCGCACATTTCAGTGCGGGCCCTTCAATATGATGGATTTGATTTTGAGCCAATTTACGGAAAACTGCCTGCAAATAATCACAAAATAATTAGCCTCAGTTCCGTCAAGTAATAAAATGCCATACGTGGAAATATAGAAATTATTGCACACACCTCCGGGTTCAAAAACATGGAGTCATTGACCCATCTGAAGTCTTTTCCGCTGCTTCCATATCTTTCGCAAAATGCTTTTCAAAAATATCCTTGATCACAATTCCACCGTAGAGATGGTGATATTCTGGGGTGCGTGGGGAACCTTGGATTTCCTTCTTTATCTCGTTTTCAAAACGATGGAGAACTTGGATAAGAAACTTGTCTGTCTCTGTCATCACATTTGGGATTTCGGCCAACTGCTTATTACACTGTTTTAGCATATCTTCCAACTTTTCCTAAACAAAAATTGTAAAAGCATTTGAAACAATTTTTAACGCATGCTTGGGTCGCTGTATATGAGCAGATGGACTTACCATGAGTTCTGGAAGACATTTGTAAATGTGCTGAACCAACAGCTCGTTAAGTCGCTTGCGTAGGAACGGAACACCATTTTGGCCAATCAAATCACCATAGTTGTTGCTCAGAAATGATTTCTCCTTGGCAATTGCTGCTCCACCGTGAAATTGTTTTCAATATCCTTCTGAGAGCGGTTGACAACTCCAATCATTCCCAGCTTGACCTGCACATCTTTGGACATGCCAGTGAGAAGACCGCGAGCATCTGTCCCTTCGTCCATCAGGTCTAGCTTTGTGAGCACTCCAATAGTCCGGTTCCCTTCCGGATCTGCTTCTTTGGCAAGCAGAAGTCCCTCTGAATTGCAGATTTCGTAGTTGGCAGGGCTGACGGCTAAAATTATAGCATTCTTTTCGTTAATGTACTTGCGGCTTAGGGAAACAATGCGCTCGTCCAAGTCTGATGGCTCTCCATAGGAAACTATCTGCAATTACGAGAATTTGCAAATGATTAAAGCAGTGATAGCAATAACTATGATAATTTGCTCACCCGCTTGATTCCCGGTAAATCAACAACCGTCAAAGTGACCACATTTGGAGAGTACACTCGCACAATGATGGCATCAACGATTGCTCCGCCGTTCCGTTCCATCAGGGCTGCAATCTTGGCTCGCACTTCATCGTAGTCTTGACTGCGACCATCTTCAAGGAAATCTTGCAACTCGATACCTTCCTCTTCTTTGCCGGCGTCTGTGGTTATGAGTTGAACGATTATTGGGCACTTTGTCACCGTTCCAGAACCTCGGGGTAGGATTGAAAATCCCACCAAACCGTCAAGCACGGAACTTTTCCCGGAGCTCTGAGAGTTGTCATGTAACAAACAAATCATACATGATATTAAGACTTAAAACTATGAAAGAAAGCAATTGATGTCATTCGTTACCTGAGATCCCACAACCACAATTTGGGCAACTCGATTTTTCGTGTTCCAAGTCCATTTGACTTGAAATAGTTTTTGGAGTTTATTCACGAGCTCAATCAACCCTCTTGAGTCCGGCATGATGGAACTCAATCCACTTTTTGGTTTTGAAGCATTTGGGAAAATGCCAAGGGACCGAATTGTAAGGGGAAACGACATTTTTGGCATTGTGAGCCACGGGCTAGATGAAGGCTGAAAGTCGATTGACAATCCCAAAAAGGGTGTGCTGATTCTTTCAATTAGTTGCTATTTTATTTAATTGCTTTTGCTCTGTTCACCTGTTGCCAGCTATAACAGAAAAAATATCAGTTATGTCAGAAGTATCCATTAGGAGGTAGGCCATTTAGATCTGTTTGCAAATATCCAGGTGGCTTTATAATTTGGACAACAATTTTTAAAGGTTTTCTCCGTTTTGTGTATTATGTATTTCCTTTTATCTTTTCCGTCAAGCGTGAAGATAAGGAAAGTAAATGAGGTTCGGACTTATTCAACACTACTATTTTTATAATGTTTTTAAATGATGAAGCTGTGTACCATAAATTAAGTGATTATTCCACTTTTAAGTCTTTGTCAACCATCACTAGTTAGTATGTAGTAATGATAAGGTTAACTAATAAGGTAGGAAAGAAATGTTGATTGACTGAAACAATGACCAGTGGTCAAATTGTCTCCACTCGTATTTCACTGAATAAAAATATTTCTATCATATTTGCACGTTGCCCCATGTGTAATAAACATGCATTTTCCAAATATTACAAAGTGTTAATATTTCTTCAGTTTAATTCGCAGCCTTTTTTACTCGGGAATTCTATTGTATTTCCATGGATCCGCTCGCAAGAAAATGTTTTATGTACTACATGATTTGTTAAGTGTTATCAACAGACATAATATTTTTGGCTTTTGTTTAAGTGAATAAATATTTTTATTTTTGTGTTGTGCATGTGACCAATATAGTTTGTGCATATTACGGGTGCACAGATTTGTTTTGGAAGCATTAGAATGCTGAATTGATACATGCTGACAATTTACATGTTATCGTCAAGGTAAATATAAATCTATTTTGAATGTATGGACACTTTCTTGCTGGTAAACCCCAGAATTACTAACTGTACTGAGTCCTGAAGGTGCTTTGGTTGATGGTGCTGAAGTCGATAATTAAATACTTTTGCGACTAATGAAGCACTCTTTTCGTCAAGAAGGTATACGACAATAAATAGATAAAAAAAATCTACTTTTCTGGCTCGTTTATAGCAGTTTATTATAGCAATCGTACTGATTGAAACATGCACACAACACGATACAAACCAAATTGGAAGTTTTCAAACGTACATATTTTTTACACAATACTTTCCACAAGCGCAGTTTCAAGTTAACTAATTTCGTTTTGAAAATTCTTCATGTAAACAATTGCGTTGTATTTCAAATGTAAAAAAAACTAGTAATGGTGAGAAATACAAGGACACTGGGCCAAAACTAAACGACGGGTTGGTAAAAGAATGAGTAAATTCGGAAAACGTTTTTCCAATGATGTTGCAGTAAAGAAGACGTGTATACTCAACTACGAAGTTTGCGTGAGTGAGGTCGAGGAGAAATTTTTGCTACAGCAAAAAATGAAACAAGATATTTAGTAAGGTAAAGAAGCATGCTTATATATGGTATGACTTCTTATCATTCTAAAACTAAACATGAGATGTATGGACCTCACTGTGAAAGATGACATTGCGTAACAAAATATGACTATGCGACATGATTCTTATGCCTATATGCTAGTCTGCTTCGATAAGATGAATTGCCTAGTTCTTAATATACTCATTCTTGTGAGGATATGTGATAGGAAGTATTGTATACACATATTCAATCTTCATATGTCAAACCCCTCAAATTATTTGTTACTCGATGTGGAGTCAGTGCGACACCAGAGTTGTTAAAAACGGTTCTCTGCGACAAGAATGGTTGGAATATCCTAGACTGTGAGCAGTTAAAAACGAAGTATGATAACTATAAGTCGTTCAAGGTTGTCCTCGACAGAGCTGATGTACCAATAAAAGAGTTTCTGCAACCGGAGTGCTGGCCCAAGGGTTTAATGATACGGGAGTTTCTGCCCCCAAGACGAGACAACTCTTTCCGAAGAGGTGAAGCTGGAAGAAGCGGTACATATAGATTATGAAAGTGGTTTCATGGAATTGTCAAAATTTTAAAAGCAATGCAGGCTGGCTGAAGACTGTCTTCGTAGATGCAGACATAATTTTACTGCAAGAAACGTGGTTGTTCAGTTTTGAGCAGGGAGAAATTGAGACAATGTTTAATAATTATTCTTGCAAAAGTGCTTCCTCTATGAAAGACAGCAAACAATCATTGAGGGGGAGACCATACGGTGGGACAGCGATACTAGTTCATGACAAATATAAAAACTCAGTGATAATGAGTGATATGAATGACCCACGGGTTATCAGTGTCAAGTTAAAATCTAGTTTCGGTGAGCTTTTACTCATAAATGTTTACTTTCCATGCAATACGCACGAAAATGAGAAACTTGTTTCAACTTACTTGGCAAAAATATATACATTAGTTGGGGAGCATGACGGTCCTGTATTAATTGCAGGCGACTTTAATATATCTGTAAAACACAAATTTTATAGCGACTTGACCCGAATGTTCAAAGAGCTGGGTCTTACTGCAGAAGACTACAAATATATGAGTTCCGATTCGTATACGTTTCAAAGCACCGGCAGTGGTGCCACATCCTGCATAGACCACTGCTTTGCGACCAAAGGTCTGGTGATGAATGTAACGACTCCATTCCCTATTAGTTCCAGTGACCATCTACCACTTCTAATAACTGTAGCTGACGTTATTACGTCACAACTTCCCAACTATGAGGTTCGAAATTCCAACACGAAGCTCAACTGGAATGCGCTATCAAGCAATGATAAATCTCGCTATATGCAGTGCGTTTGTTCAAAAGTGCTGAGTTATGACTGGAGCATTTGTCAAGAAACAGGCTGCAAAAATAAAAATCACCATATCAAGATTGATGAAATGTCTGAAAAACTAATCAATATCATGAAAGAGTCTGCATTGTTAGTGAAACAACAACGGGCTACCAAAGCCGTAAATAGGGATTTAGTTGTAGACGGATGGAGTAATCTAGTCAAAAATAAGTATTCTGAATACCGTTTTAAGTTTTTAAAGTGGGTGGAGTGTGGTAGGAGAGATCATTGCTGGTACTCTCAAATGTGTACAGCAAGGACAACTTTTAAAAAGTCACTCAAATCCTGCAGAAGAAGCCAAAAATCATGAATGCGTGACAACCTAGTGACCTCATTTGAGGGGAAATGCTTCCAGAAATTCTGGAAACACGTGAAAGGTTCTGAGGGTCCGCAAGCTAAATGCATATCAAACGAGCTTGATGGTATCAACACTGAAGAAGAGATTAGTCAACATTGGGGTTCTATGTTCAGGGATCTCTTCTCATCAAAACAAAGCGAAAAATACGCACACGATGTAGATCAGTATATCAGGAACGGATGCAATCAGAAAGTTATCATAACACCAGAGATGGTTTTACATGCAATTAAAACACTTAAATGCAACAAAGCGGTTGGGTCTGATCAACTCCAGGCGGAGCACCTCAAGAACGCTCTTCCATATATTATATTCCCTCTAATGAGCATATTTGAAGCCATGCTTGCTCACAGTTATCTTCCGAGTAGTGTCATGAAAGTTATTATAGTTCCAATAATAAAAAAGAAGGGATTAGACCCGAAAACTAGTTCCAATTACAGGCCGATAGCGATAGCCAGCACTTTATCAAAAATATTTTGAGCTGATCATATTGCAGAAATATATGGCAACTTTTAAAAACTACCGATAACCAATTCGGTTACAAGAAACGCATAGGAACTGAGCAAGCAGTCTATGCAGTGAAACAAATTGCTCATCACAATCTGCGTAACAGTACCCCTGTTTACATGTGCTACCTCGACGCCACAAAGGCATTTGATAAAGTAAACCACTTTACGCTTCTCAAAAAATTATGTGATCGTAAAATGCCTGTGATAATTATTAGTTTTCTAAAGTTCTGGTTTCGCTCGCAGTGTTTTACTGTTAGGTGGGGAAACTCATTTTCGAACCCATTCCCTGTACTGAATTCAGTCCGCCAGGGCGGAATACTTTCAGCCTACTTTTTCGCAGTATACCTTGCATCTCACTTACGAAATGTGGAGTAGGATGTGCCATTGGCTCTGTTGTGTTAAATCACATTTGTTACGCTGACGACATTTGTCTGCTTTCAACTACAATATCTGCGCTTAAAACTTTGCTTTCAATTTGTGAGGCATATGCAGAAAATCACGATTTGTCCTTCAACCCCAAGAAAACTGTATGTCAAGCTTTTGTCGACACATCATTTAGACGTACACCACCACTGGTGCAGCTTGGAGGTCAAAAACTACAGTGGCAGGAAACCGTTCGTTACCTTGGTTACGACATCAACTGCCAAGATCGGGACTGTGAAGAAATTTCAAGAAGGAGGCGAGAACTCTATGCCCGTGCAAACCTACTAAAAACTAGGTTTGGTGGATGCAGTAAAAACGTTAAAATATACTTGTTCAAGACCTTTTTCTCTGCAATTTATTGTAGTAGCCTTTGGGCACCAGTCAACAGGCACGTGATAGAGAAAGTGCGTGTTGCATACAATGACTGTTTCAGACTTCTGATGGATACAGCAGGAGATGCAGTGCCTCAAAAATGTTTGCTGAAAATCAAGTAGACGACTTCTCAGCAGTTCGTCGCACTTCATGTTACTCTATGTTAGCTAGAATTGCAGACTCAGATAATGTTTAATTAACACTATTGTGAACTCTAGAGTTTTTACATGTTCCTCAATAACCTTAGTCTGGAAGAAATTGTTATTTACGTAGTAGTTTACCATGATATGCCAAGAAATTAATTATCAAGTTTGGAATAGAAATTTAATTCATAACTGTGATAGCACTTTTGTGTGTGTTACCAATGTACTATGATAAGTGTGTATTGCCTGCTCACCTTCCTCCCTACTTGCTTTAGTTTCACGCGGGTGCGGTGATGGTTCTCTAACCTGATCTCGTGACGCACTGAGCTAAGGCTCCCCCCTCTACGGGTGCGGGTATCTCACGCCCAATCCAATCTCCTATGATGAGGTGCCTGGTGTCAGACTTACCATTATTCAGTATACGTAGCTTCCATTAGTTGCTATTTAACAGTTGTATATAAGTGTATAATATGGATAATCTTGTCATGACATCAATATTTTTTTTCCTCTCCTCCTCTATGGATTATGTCATTAACTTCAATATCTGTAGCTTGTTTTGTTTAGAATATGGATTTCAGCATCATGTATCATGTTTGTTTTATGAAGTCTGCAATAAATTCCTAATAATAATAATAATAATAAATATCTCCACGAGCAATAGTGCAGCTGGTTATTTATGGCCCAGTTAGGAAACTTCATCTCAGCATCTACGCCTGGAACGCAACCTTGTTTTCAGTATTTGAGTAACATTCAACTTGTGTTTCATGGCAGGAGGGCTTTTGCTGACTACCTATATTTCAAGCTTCTTTTGTTGTTGGGATGTTGTGATGTGGAATTTTGACTTTGCTAAAGCGCAATGTAAACTTTTTAGCTTGTATACACGCATCATTTGCTTTGTTATGAAAATACTTTTTACATTGCACAAATGACATCAGGCAACAAAGTTGTGTAACAATCTTACAATATTTTGGTAGGTATTGTGACATCCAGCGCATTATTGTTGTCCAACTTGCATACGAAAAAACTAAACAGCTATCGCCTTAACATCGGCATTTTACATCCGTAGATGTAAATCACGTTGATATATTTAACTGTGACTTTTCTCAACGAGACAGTTATGTAACGAATGGGCTTGCTGATAAACTCATAACTGCACCAGAAAGGGTCTGCTGACCTTATTACACATAATCAGCTCTTGCTCACCTTTCTATGCAAATATACCAAACTAAAACAAGATAATTTTTGGCTTACTTTCTTTGTCACGTTGAGATTGACTTGGGTGCTGTCAAAGTGAAGTCAAAGTTCGGTACTAAAAGGATGCATGAGATCACTAACACTGCAAAAAGTAGGGGATTTTTCGTTCAAATTGGGATTATTGACGTTTTAAACTAAATCGTTGATACTTTGAAACTCAACGCATCTTCCTGTGGGTTTATGCCTTGGTTTGCCAGTAGCATTATTGTCCTGGGAAATAATGCAGTGAATACGATATAGTAGATCTGCTTTGTATACTATCTCGGAATACTTTACGTAAGAGCTGCTTTCCAGTAGAATACAACGTATAACTATGCATTCTCGTTGTTAGTTTCGCAATTACCAAACCATCACGCGTTGTACCTTCTCACTTTTATAAATGCAATAATTCATTTCATCTTAATTAGCTCCTTCCAGTGTTTACGCATAGGAATTAAACTTTGTCTAATTACCATTATTTTAGTTGTGGATTAAAACTTGTTTTTCAGTTGCAGAGTCGAAATGGAGCGAACGAAACGTGAAGATGGGGAGAAGCGTCAGGAGTTGGAGCGGATTGTGCAAAATATTGCAGGGCAGATGAACAGATCTTATCATTTTGCAAGGGTGGTTGGAACGGGTGAAACAGCGGTGATATTTTCCCTTCACCCGAATCCACCCTTTCCTTTTAGGCATCTAGATGACGTCCCACCACCACCACCGGAAACTATGCTACAAGAATGGGCAACGGAGAAAGACAAGGAAATTCAGAGCTGTGAAAATGAATACGAGATGAAGGAGGACGTGCTGGGTTTGGGTGGTAGTGGATCGAAATTAAGCGATGACTCAAACGGTGAAGGGGAAAATGAGGGTGCTGATCAGTCTGGGTTGATTGACGTGGAAGATATTGAGGACCAGATGGATGCAGAAACCGACGACACTGCAGATGAAGCAGTGAAAGAAATAAGATATTCTAAACATTCCAAGAGGCAAAAACTGGATCTAGCCGAGATCAACCTGTATACCGAACCTGATGATTGTTGTAAAGAAGCATCGAGATCTGCAATGAGTGAAGGTTGTCCGATTGTTAATAGTTCATTCTTAAAAGTTATTTTACCAAAAACTATAATATTACATAATCTTTGTTAAGGTCTGCTGCCGAACGTGATGAATTTAAGAAGTCACATAACTCAGGATGAGGAGTACTACGTTACCGGCCGGATCCCCCCCAGGGCGTCTCCCCCGAAGGTACTTTTACCCCCAAGGATCTTTCCCCCGATGGCGTTCCCCCCAAAGACCATTCCCCCCAAACCTTTACCCCGAACCTTTTCCCCTCCCCTACCCTTTCTCCCCAAAGTATTTACCCCAAGATACTCTTTCCCCCCAAAAAAAAGTTTTCTCTTTTGCATTTAAATGGAATGATATGAAGAAGGGACACGCATGTAAGTATGCTGTAAGTACACATGCACTTTGAACAAAATGTTGGTTCAAAGCACTCAGAAAATCAGATTGTATTACTAAGATCTTGACCATTTCTCATAAACTCATAACTTTTTGGTACAACGTAATACGATGTGTACACATATCTGGAAGTTGGCTTCCCTTCCAGATTCATTGGATTAAATGCATCTAAGTTCATGGAGTATACTGTGCAGTATATTTTGCTTTTAAGGTAATTGTCATGCGATGATAATCCCCAATGTCATAATTTAAGCTCCAATGTTTACTTTTATTCATAAAAACTGACCACTTTAGTTACTCGACATTCTTTATGCTGCTGTTCCAGTCTTGACTTGACTTTGATTGATTTCAGTCTGTATAGCTCTTTTTATTATTTTACTTGATTTGTCTCTTTTGCAATTTTGCCTGTATCCATAATGCCGCTTCAATTCGTGAAAAGTAGTAGGGGGAAAGATCACCTAATTTGTAATGGATATAGGTACATTTTTGATAAGCAAGGTGCTGCAAAAAATAGCTGGTGCTGCACTGAAAAAAGGAATTCTAAGTGTCGTGGCCGTGCATATACAGCAAATAATGAGGTTTTGAGAGTTTGTGATGAGCACAATCATGCTCCTGATGCAGCAGTGATTGAAGCAAAGGACGTAAGATCCAAAATAAAAATGGCTGCTGTGACCCTGTCGACACCCCTCAAGCCATTGTTGCGTCCTGTACACAGGGAATAAGTGCAAGTGCGGCTGCTCAATTGCCTGCTTTAAAGGCCGATAAAACGGACAATTCGCAAAGACAGAGTAAAGTCGCAGAACTCTCACCCTGTTCCCACATCTCTATTGGCGCTTCATATTCCTGCACAATACCAGCAGACTACCAAAAGGGAAAACTTTTTATTATTTGACTCGGGACCTTGCAGCGATCGAATGTTGATATTTGGAACAATGGGAAACCTTCATCATATGCAGCATTCTCCTGACTGGTACGCTGACGGTACATTCAAGGTTGCCCCAGAACTTTTTGACCAGGTAAATCCATCAAACGTACAAATTTGGGCAACTAGCAAACAATAAATTATATGTTTTAATTGTTTGCTTTCAGCTGTACACCATACATGTCGCTCGCTTCAATAAAGTAATACCCACGATGTACGCCCTTTTGCCAAATCGATTGGAGTCCACGTACGTGAAAATGCTGAATGCTTTGAAAGAGCTTGTTCCGAATTTGAAACCAGTTTCAGTTACAACGGATTATGAGAAGGCGGCAAAAAATGCATTCAAGTCTGTATTTCCTAATGCGACTCAGAGTGGATGCTTGTTCCATTTTGGACAGTGCTTTTGGAGGAAAATTCAACAGTTGAAAGATGTCTCAAGCAAATATGTAACTGATCCTGACTTCGCGCTCCAAGTAAAATGCTTAACGGCCCTTGCATTTGTCCCACCTCCGTCTGTTAAGGACGCATTCGAAATTTTGATTGCTGATGAGTTTTACTCGAGTTCACGAGACATGGAATGTCTCGTTGACTATGTTGAAGATAACTGGATTGGCGGAAATAGGAGAGGTAAAGCAAGGCCTCCTAGATTTGATATCGCGGAATGGAACTACTTTCATAGGGTCGCTGAAGATCTTGCCAGAACAAATAACGCTGTTGAAGGCTGGCATAGGGGCTTCCAAAGTCAATTGGGAGCTGCACATCCCACAATATGGAAATTTATAGAAACGATTCGGAAACAGCAATCATTAAACGAACTCCAAATGGAGCAGCACCTCGCCGGTGGAACTCCGCAACCGGAAGCGTAGTGCGTATAAAGATCTCTCTGGTCGGTTGAAGGCTGTGGTGGGGGATTTTGAAAACAGACCTGTTATTGACTATCTCAAAGGAATAGCTCATAACCTACGTTTAAACGTGTAATTTCGATTTTCGTAACGTTTTATTTTTGTCAATGCGAATTTGTGCGAGTGCGAATGCATATTTTTGCGTGCGAATTGTTGCGAAACTGGAAAAATTTGCGAATTGGCAAATTTTGCAAACCCCATTTTTAGCGCATTATTCTTCTTAAGTACATTTTGTAAGTATTTTAACGGGGGTTAGTTGACATTGTACCAAAGATTTTATAAAGAAAAAATAGAAACAGAGTTTTAGTTTTAATATTTGACATGGCAATATAGCATTTACAACAAAACGAAGCAAAAAAACGATCTTATATTTTTATTTTTGACATTGTAATAGTATACTTGAACGCTTAAAATAATGTTGTAGTAGAAAGTGTTACCAAAAATACTTGTATGTTACCATTTTTAACGTGTGTCAAAGCATTTGTTATGTCTATTAAACTTTATTTGTAAATATGTAAATAAGTTGCGTCTCATCATATCATTCCATTTAAATGCAAAAGAGAAAACTTTTTTTTTGGGGGAAAGAGTATCTTGGGGGTAATTACTTTGGGGGAAAGGGTAGTGGAGGGGAAAAGGGTTCGGGGGGTAAAGGTTCTTGGGGGAATGGTCTTTGGGGGGAACGGCCATCGGGGGGAAAGATCCTTGGGCGGTAAAAGTACCTTTGGGGGAAACGCCTCGGGGGGAACCGGCCGGTATCGTGGATACTCCTCATCCTGAGTTATGTGACTTCTTAAAGTCATCACGTTCGTCAGCAGACCTTAACAAAGATTATGTAATAGTATAGTTTTAGGTAAAATAATTTTTTAGAATGAACTATTATTAACAATCGGACAACCTTACCTTCACTCATTGCAGAGCTCAATGCTTCTTTACGACAATCCTCAGGTTTGGTATACAGGTTGATCTCGGCTAGATCCAGTTTTTGCCTCTTGGAATGTTTAGAATATCCTATTTCTTTCGCTTCTCCATCTGCAGTGTCGTCGGTTTCTGCATCCATCTGGTCCTCAATATCTTCCACGTCAATCAACCCAGACTGATCTGCAACCTCCTTTTCACATTTTCCTTTTGAGTCATCGCTTAATTTGGATCCATCACCACCAAAACCCAGCACGTTCTCCTTCATCTCGTATACATTTCCAGAGCTGTCCACTTCATTCTCTTTCTCCGGTGCCCTTTCTTGTAGCATAGGCTCCGGTGGTGCTGGGACGTCATCTAGATGCCTAAAAGGAAAGGGTGGATTCGGGTAAAGGGAAAATATCACCGCTCTTTCACCCGTTCAGACGGGTAAACCTCCCCCTTTTTCGGCCCGGATGCCGAGGGTCAGAATTTGAAATTTTAACCAAATTTCCGGGGGGTCAGATTTTTTACATAATACAGCCAACTGGCCGTAATTATGGAAGCATACATGTAAATTTAGCAATATAAAACGGGTTTTAGAATTAAATTTTAGTAGACTTCACAATTCAAGTTGACCACCAGACGTGATTCTTAGAGAGATTTTAGAGAAATATTTCGAAAAAAATAGTTCAATTTGAGAGAAATATATAGAAATTCTTTGTGAAGTCTGACACAAATTAGTTAAAGTTTAAGAAAACTTATGCTAAAATGGGAGAATTTTGAGAGAAATTAGGCCAAATTTAGCAAAGTATAGATGAAATTTTCAGAAAAATACTTGTAATAAGTGAAATTCGACAGAAATTAACTAAAATTTGGGAGAAACGAAGGCCGGAAATTTAGCTAGGTTTGGGAGAAATATTCGACAATTCTGTGAAACATGAATGAAATTATCTAAATTAAGAAAAATTATGCCAAGTTTAAAAAAGTTTGGAAGAAATTTTCGAATAAATTAGGGACAATTTAGAGAATTTAGCCGCCCAAATTTGCCTTTGACAAGAATTTCTGAGAAATTTGAGAGAATTCTAGCCAAAGTTTGAGAGAATTTGAGAAATTTAGCCCAATTAGAAATTTAGAGAATTTAGCCCAAAATTGAGAGAATTTAGCCCAAATTTGAGAGAATTTAGCCCAAATTTGAGAGAATTTAGCCAAAATTGAGAGAATTTAGCCAAAAATTGAGAGAATTTGGCCAAAAGAGATTTAGCCAAAAAATTGAGAGGAATTGAGAGAATTTAGCCAAAAATGAGAAATGTTGAGAGAATTTAGTCCAAATTGTCACAGACTTAACACACTACGCACGAAAAAAAGCGAATTGAGCAGATTTAGCCAAAATTTGAGAAAATTTTGACCTCAGAACACATGCAGTCTGCTTTTGACCAAACTTTGTCCAGCTTCCACTTATGCTCAGAGGCATTTGTTGGTCTCATTGAAAAGACCAGAGGGACAGCCCTGGCCCATCGCAAGGGCAGACTTGGGTCAAAATTTTTGCTGTCGTGGTAAGGGCGGCTGGCTTCGCCAGCCTTCGAGCGTCAGAATTTTCGGTCGCTTGGCGTCAGTGGGCTCGCGCTTCGCCAGCCGGTGGGTCAGAATTTTTCACCCTTATTGGGCCGCGTCAGCCGGAACCGGTGCGAATGGGAGTTTACCCTATGCAGACTGATGACGAGAGTGACAAGAAAATAAACCCTCTGTATGTATGCCTCATTGCTTCCTACGCTGCGACCAAACTTTGTGTACTTTGGCCTTTTTCGTATACCGGCGCATTCCCTTCTGGCTCTTGGTCGTGGTCTGTCGTGGTGACATGTTTTAAATTGCCTTTAAAACATAGAAAAACAAGTTCGAAGGTGCTTGCGTTTTCGTAAATGCCATATTTTAATGGCGGAAAAATTAAGAAACTATTTTACGGGGTTTGAGCCGTCAATTAAAAATTGTCACCACGACAGAATTTTCTAGATCATTTATGTGCCCGGAGCAACAGGCATTTTCGGAGAATTTTTCTGACCATATTCACTGCATGCGCCCGTTGAGGAACATCCGCGCAGCGTCAGCCATCGTAACATTGGTCCCTAATTTTTTCAGTTTTTCTTTATTTTGGCAAAGCCATTCAAGCCAAATCTGATGAAATTTTTTGCCCAGAAAAGTTACATTCTTATAACATAACTTTTAAAAATTTAACCTTTTTTCATAAACGTAGATTTTTGAAATTACAAAAATGCATTTTTTACTTTTTATTCAAATCTGTATCACGGTCGTTTCGCGCAGCTAAAGCAAAACCAATAGCACCATTTCGAGATCATTTTTTAAACTAAGAATAAAAAAACAACTTTTCTACTAAATACATTGCCGTTTGCGAAGGCAGGGAAATTTCACACTGCGATTGTGGGTTATCATTCAAGGCAGGAATACGTTGCCTGCAATGATGGGGAGCGGTGCTTAATGAGGGCTCAGGTTCTATTTCCTGGGAAGTTTGTTCTCCAGCATAATAAAATGGCTTTTTTTAATATAGTAACGCATGTATTTAAGACTTCTTCCCCTTGCCATCACACCGCCTTCTGCGAGCCATTGCTCATAATTAGGAAGTGTTTGCTATTTTAATTAATCGACGTTAAAAAATTATTACGACGAGGATGGGGCGTGAAGCAAATTACTCTTCCAAATAAGCTTACTTATGGTAAAATAAAAAATTACATTGTACGTGAAAACGGCGTGCCAGAAAATTTTTGAGGGACGCGTCCAACGCAACTTTCCACGCCGAAATTAAAAATTTTCGAATAATGAAATAAATTTCCGATTTCCCGAAAAATTAGCACCCAAATTACCACTTACACACTTATACATACGCTGCGCTTTAAAAAAAGCCGATGAGAAAAAACGTCAATTGAACTCTGGAATTCCCGGAATTTGGAAGTTTTGGGGGGGGCGAAATCCCGACAAAATCGCCGTTGCGCGTGGTCAACTGTTCTGGCATATCGTAGAAAACCCGAAAGTGGGGAGCTCTGCGGGCTCGCCTCCCAGGCAATCCAAAGTTCAATTTGACAGAGAAAGTTTTTAGGGTCGACTAGAAGAAGTTTCATGCTCAAAGATTCTGCACCATGAAATGAATAAAGAAACTCGAACATTTATTATCTCACCAAGAAAAAATCGTTGAACAAATATAAAAATGAACATAATACTTATGTACGCGATGTGAGTTGGTGATAAATGTTATAGCGATTCGTCTGAGATAATTGTTGTAAAAAATGAAAATGATTGTGATACTCACTTTGGGTAGGTTTGGATTTAGATTAAATGAAGGTTTCGAAAGTAGAAGGTAGCCGGATTAGGGATTATGATTGATGAGACTTGAGGTGGAAGCTTTGTAAGTTTCTGTATGAATAAAATGAGACTAAAGAAAACATTAGCTGCTGGGCTCAAGGTTCCTAAAAAAACAAAAGGCAGGGAATTTATTAGTTTAACTTGTACTTAAATCGTCAACTCATTCATTGTGAAAAAGTCTAATAGTAAGAGATTGAAAATTTGGATTTGTTACTGCTTTTCCTATGGAAATGCTTCTGATTGGAATTGAGTAAAAACAGATTATGGTTAAGGCTGAAACGACGAATCAGTGACACACGAAAAATGAAACGTACATTCATCCTATTTTTAAAACAATATTTTCGAGAACAATCAACCTTTAGTGCAGCAAGCTAGAAGTTAAGATTAATTTACCATGAGAACAAACTGAATTATTAACATACATATTATAATGAGTAAAATGGTCAAATACCCTAACAAATTGTATATGGTAAAAACAAATAACAAACATCTCACAGGATTCGAACAATTAATCGAAAATATTCTGGTTAAAATTTCATTTCCGCGTTTATCGATTTGCTAAGTACTTTTCGAAAGTATTCTGTAATCAGTTATTGCCATCAGTAATTTCCTCACGTAGGCACGTCGCCATTTACTAATAAATTTAATTTCTGGTAATAACCAATCTTTCCAGAGTTTATACTTTGCTGCTAAATGCCAGCATAAAAATAAAGCGTCATGTAATACCTGTGTGATATTGTACAATTATCAAAATGAGTTTCTTTCAGTTTGAAAGATTGGTAGGAGCAAATAAGTTCGAAAAAAAACTGATCAATTTTTACGTGCAAACGTATACAAAATTTAACAAAGTGTTTACTTTATGTCAATATATGCATAAAAATTTCCTCACCTAAATAATATTCGACATGGCGAAGTGGTTCGAAGTGTCTTTTTATTGTTCTATTCTACGCTTCTGTTAAAATCTTTAGCATTCATAAAACCGAAGCTAACTACACGTTGTATAGCGGAACATATCATGAGTTAGAGCAGCTATCAGAATTTGCAGAAGCCAAAAAAGGAACTACTGCAATATAAACAAGACCAAGATGAAGTGCCAACGAATTTCTTCTTGGAAAACCTTGGGACGCATTTAAAGCCGTTTGAAAATTGTTTAATTCACATAACAAATCACAGAGGAATAAATCTACCAAAACTACCGTACCCAGTTATGCTAAGGCAATTTAATCCAGCCGTTGCATCGATAAACATAATAACCACGACAATTTCCATTTAATTATTTATTTCATAGCTCAATTTCTTCTTTCTGTGCAACATGTCTGGATTAAGTTGCCTAGCATAACTGTGGGTACGGTTTAGTTTTGGTAAGATTTATGCCCCTCGTGATTTGTTAGGTGTGAAATAAAACAATTTTCAAACGCTTTAAATGTACGTTCCCAAGATTTTCGAAGAGAATTGATAAAATTCTTCTGCGTTGGCACTTCATCTTGCGTTTGTTTATATTGCCAGTAGTTCCTTTTTTGCTTTCTGCAAATTTGCATAGCTGCTTCTAACTCATGATATGTTCCGGCTATTACAAACGCTGTAGTTAGCTTCGGCGCTTTTATGAATGCTAAAGAGCTCAACAGAAGCATAAGAATAGAACAGATAAAGACACTTTGAACCCACTTCGCACATGTCGAATTTTTTTAGGGCAGGGTAAATTTTTTATGCGATTTATATTGACGTAAGGGTAAACACTTTGTTAAATTTTGTATACGTTTGCCACGTAAAATTGCATCAGTTTTTTTTCTATCCTATTTGCTCCTACCAATTCTTTCAAACTTGAAAAGACCTCAATTTGATAATTGGTACAATATCACAGCAGGTATTACATGACGCTTTTTTTTTTATTAGCTGGCAATTTGAGCAGCAAAGCTAATAAAACTCTGGAAAGATTGGTTATTACCGAAATTTATAATTTATTAGTTAAATGGCGAATCGTGCCTACGTGAGGAAATTACTGATTGGCATAACTGATTTACAGAATACTTTCGAAAAGTACTTAGCATAATCGATAAACGCCGAAATGAATATTTTAACCTCAGAATATTTTCCGATTGAATTGTTCCGAATCCTGTGATGGCATGTTGTGTTTATTTTGTTTTTCCATATACACAAAAGCAATTTGTTAGGGTATGTTGACCATTTTACTCATTATAATATGTATGGTAATAATTCAGTTTGTTCTTCATGGTAAATTAATCTTAACTTCTAGCTGCTGCACTAAAGGTTCATTGTTCTCAAAAGTATTGTTTTAAAAATAGGATGAATGTACATGTTTCATTTTTCGTGTGTCACTGATTCATTAAAGTAATCGTTTCAGCCTTAACCATAATCTGTTTTTTACTCAATTCCAATCAGAGGCATTTCCAGAGGAAAAGTAGTAACAATCCAAGTTTCCAATCTCTTAGACTTTTTCACAATGAATGAGTTTGACGATTTAAGTACAAGTTAAACTAATAAAATTCCCTTGCCTTTGTTTTTTGCTAGAACCTTGAGCCCAGCAGCTAATGTTTCCCTTTAGTCTCATTTTATTCATACAGAAGACTTACAAAGCTCTCCACCGTCAGAATGGTCCTCATACGTCCTATAATCCCTAATCCCGGCTACCTTTCTACTTTCGAAACCTTCATTTAATCTTAAATCCAAACCTAGCCTCAAAGAGGAGTATCACAACGATTTTCATTTTTTACAACCAATTATTCTCAGACGGAATCACTACTAACATTTATGCACCAACTCACATCGGCGTACAGATAGTATATGTTCAACGTTATATATGTTAAACAATTTTTTCTTGGTGAGATAATGAATGTTCGAGCTTTCTTTATTCATTTCATGGGGTGCAGAATTCTTCTGAGAATGAAAACTTCTTCTAGTCGACCTACAAAACTTTTTCTCTGTGAAAATTGAACATTGGAAATATGCCTGCGGAGCAGGCCGAGGCCGCCAGAACTCCATTATACGGTTTTCTACAGGATGCCCAGAAAATTTTGACCAACGCGACCAAACGGGCTCAGGTTGCTCGGAGATTTACGGCCCCCCAAAACTTCAAATTCGGAATTCCCAGAGATTCAATGACTTATTTCTCATCGCTTTTTTAAAGGCGTCAGCGTTGTAGATAAGTGGTAAGTGTAATTTTGGGTGCTCAATTTTTCGGGGAAATCGGGATATTTATTTCAATATATTCGCGGAAATTTTAATATTCGGGAAGAGTTGCGTTGGAGCGTCTCAAAAAATTTTTCGTCGGGCCGACCCGCGATTTTCTACCGTACAATTATTATGCATTAGTAAGCTATATTTGAAGAGATATTTGCTTCCGCCATCTCGTCGTAAGTAATTTTTAACGTCAATTAATTAAAATACAAGAACCCTTCCTAATTATGAGCAATGCGTTCGCAAAAAAAAGCGGTATGTGATGCAAGGCGGAAGAAGATCTTGAAATACATGCGTTACTATTAATTAAAAAGCATTATTATTATGCTTGCGAGAAAAAACTTCGTGAATAGAACCTGAGCCTCATTACACGGACTCCATCTTGCAAGCCAAAACGCCATATTCCTGCCTTCGAATGAAACTCACATCCAGTGTGAAATTTCCTCATTCCCAAACGGCAATGTTTTTAGTAGAAAAGTTGTTTCTTTATTCTTGAGTTTAAAACACTGATTCGGAATGGTTGCTATGTTTTTTGCTTTAGCATGGCCCGAAACGGACCGTGAATACAGATTTGAATAAAAGTAAAAAATCATTTATTGTAAATTTCAAAAATTATTTTTATGAAAAAGGATATAAATTTTTTAAAGGTTAATGCTTTATAAATGTAAACTTTTCTGCCAAAATTTCATCAAGATTGCTTGAAATGCTATTGCCTTCAAAATAATAGAAAACTGAAAAATTAGGCCCATGTTTACGTGCTGTAATCTCGAATGTTCCTCAACGGGCCCATCGCAGTGATTATAGTCAGAAAAATTCTCCGGAAAAATGCTGTTGTCCCACATAAATATCTAGAAATCTGTCGTGGTACATTTTTTAATATGACCTCAAACCCGTAAAATAGTTCTTAAATTTTTCGCCATTAAATATGCATTTTACGAACACACACCTTATCAAATTATAGTTTTAAAAGAGCCAAATATTAAAACATGTCACACGGACAGAACCACGACCAAAGAGCAGGAAGGGAATCGCCGGTATACAAAGCCAAGTACACAGATTGGTCACGTAGGAAGCATTGAGCACATACTACAGAGGTGTTTAATTACTTGTCCATCCTTCGATACAGTAGTCGTAGATGG
>LJIJ01003250.1:0-20291 GCA_001718145.1 Orchesella cincta | reverse complement strand
TGGTCAAGAATCCAACTCATCGGCAGGGCCACCGCCAAAAATGCAACTAGCGGAAAAAAAGACACTCAAGACCAAACTGAGTGCACTGGATACCTATATAAATCTATTTATGAATTAGTTCAAACCCAAGTGAACAGTACTAAAGTTAGTGTTGGACTTTATTAAAACTACGAGATCAATAATAGAAATATTTGACCCTTTTGCAGGGATGTGCAAGGCGACACAGCAATTCACTTTTGATGGTGGAAATTCAACAAAAACTATACTGAAAAAAAGATTTTATTGACGTTCTGCAATAGTTCAGATGGAGCGTAAGAAATGCAAAACGAATGAGCAACTGATCAGACAGTGATTTTAGGCGTTCTTAAATACTGCGTTCATTAGAACAAACACTGTATTGTTAATTATTCATGTTATCATGAGTTTCCGATAACGAATGGTTGTTAACTCGTAACAAGATTACATGAAAAATAAATGTTATTGCTTTATCATTCATCGAAAAAAAGGCGATGTCAGCTCACACTATTTTCATATGGGACGGCTACCAAGTTAAACTGAATTGCCTCACCTGAATCAAGTATTGGCCAAGTCAAAGTCGCGGTAGAGTGAGAAGGAGGTTAGGTGCGAATAATCTCCGATTACGAGTGGTTCGTCGACACAGCTCACAGAATGGGAATAAAGGACTGATAAGAAGCCCCGACAAATCAAGGTCAGATTCCAACTGGTGAGAGATCGCAATATTGTCTGGGAAAAAAGGAAAATCTTAAAACATCCGTTATATATCAACGAAGATTTACATAGAAGAACGAGAACTAACAGAAAGGTCCTGATTGAGGCAGCCAAGAGCGGAGCAGAGCAGAAGAAAGTGACAAAGATAAGATGGAAACAATCGGAAGTTGTAATCGATAATGTCACGTACAAGGCTGAGGATGGCAAGCTCTCGCGAATAAGAGCCACCCCGAAATAGGGACTCGGCCATCATACACGGACAAGCAACAATCAAACTCTCACGGTATGCTATTGGAACATCGATGGTTTAACAAGTAAAACGCTCAAGAAAAACTTAAAACTATTTCTCAATTTAATACAGATATATTCTGTGCAGCAGAAACCTGGTGTACTCGTGAGAGACTAGAGAAACATTCAATCTTTCAAAAGTTCAAAAATAATTATGAATACAAGGCAAAGGGTTATGGGGCGTTCAAAAGGGGGATTCGTAGTTGCAGTGAAAAAAAATCTGTACAAAATCAAAAAGGTATCCAGTACCCCATCATACATCCATATTGCAGTCCAGAACATTAAACAAGGTTCTACTCTCAAGTTGTGTTTTACGTACTTTTCCCCAAATGCAGAAGCTGATGACGATATAAATAATTTCATTGAGGTAACCAATCAAGAATCACCTAAACTCATCTTGGGAGATTTCAACGCTCGAGTATCCAACTTTAACGTCACCAGTCAGCAGCGTGCAAGCAAAGACAACAAAATGAATCCCCGGGGAAAAGGCTACTAAATAATCTAAAAAATTACACAATATGTAACGGTGCTTATTCTGGTGACTTATTAGGCGAATATACCTTTGTAAATAATAACGGTTGCAGCGTAGTTGACCTAGGGTTGGTAGAAGTTTCTAGCTGTGACGACGTTAAAAAGTTTGAAGTTCTAAACTCAGAATATTCTCATCACGCGCCAATCAAAGTGACCCTTGGTAAATCAGATTGTAAAACTAGTATTTTTCAAGTGAAAAGAATTAAGTGGCAAAACGACTTTCGAATCAGATTCTTACAACAACTACACAGGCACCGAGGTGAAAATACTACCGAGCTTTGACAAGTTATGTTCCATATTATACAAGAGTGCAAATGACGCAGGCCTTCGAACTAGCGTAACATTAGGTATAAACACTTCGTCACTCGTTGGGACGATAACGAATTAAAAAAAATTAAAGAGTAATTACAGATATAAAGTAAAGCTTTTTAGAAGATGTGACCCGCTTAGGGACTATGAAAAATTTACGTTCTGTAAGAACGAAATGCTGAAAGCAAAAAGCCAATACCTGGAAACTAGTCAGAACAAAAAAGAAACTTTCTTTAAAAAATTGTATAACAATCTGATTAATAGTAAGAACAGCAAAACGTTTTGGGAAAGCCTTGAAATATATCGAGCAGGAAAGAAAAATGAAAATTTCAAGAATGAGATTAGCTTAGATGATTGGCGCCAACATTTTGCAGACGTTTTCTCTGAAAAGAAATCCTCAATTTTAACCGTAGGTAATGAAAATTTAGCAAAGGTAACAGACAGCCTACTAGATAGCGAATTCTCAATGCTAGAATTAAGCTTAGCAATTAAACGCTCGCGTTGGGCAAAGCACCAGGTAGTGATGGAATTGGTAATGAAGTGTGGAAAAATCTGACCCGTGGTGTGAAACAAGACCTTTTGAATTTATTAATGATGTGTACACCAATAATTCTAAAATGCCACCTAACTGGAGTGAAATCGTTATTGTGCCTATATTTAAAAAAGGGGGATGTGAATCTCCCAAGCAATTACCGACCTATATCGCTGCTAAACACTGTAACAAAACTCTTTACTACTCTACTGGTTAGCCGACTTGATAGTTGGTGCAAAAAACACAACAAAATTAGCGAGTACCAAGCAGGGTTTAAAAGTGGAACGGGATGTGTGAGCAGGCGTTTGTCTTGAATACTCTAATACAAAATCAGTTGAGATTCCGTAAAGGTAAATTGTTTTGTTTATTTGTGGATCTAAGCCAGGCTTTTGACTCTGTAAACCATCTTATTCTCTGGGATAAATTAGCAGCCAAAGGGCTGAGTAGTAAATTTATAAACATAATACGCCAACTATATGGTATGGCAAATGCCAAAGTAAGATGTGAAGGGTCCTTTACTGATACTTTTAAAATTACAAAATCTGTACTACAGGGGGAAAGTCTCAGCCCAAAACTTTTTACTTTGTTCCTCGACGATGTAGTTAGTGAAATTGATAAATGCAGCGCTAGTTGCATTAGAATTGGCAAGCATGATGTCAACATGCTTTTATTTGCAGATGACATTGCTCTTTGTGGCCATCAGTGCTCGTGATCTTCAAACAAAAATCGACAAATTGAAGGAGTATTTTGAAAAAAACAATCTTAAAGTCAATCTAGGGAAAACAAAGGTAGTTGTGTTCAGAAAGCATTTTTCAATGCCGAAGTTCAAAATAAATGGGGAAAAGATGAAATTGAGTGTGTACCAAGTTATACATATCTTGGAATACCATTCCACTACTCAGGAAAATTTAATTACGCGTGTGAGCAAATAATAGGTAAAGCGCAGTTAGCCCAAAATGCTGTTTAGGACTCCTGTATAAAGCTAGGATAGGTAACTTTGAAATACAGGAAAAACTTTTTCACTCCTTGTGCCAGTCAGTCTTATTTTATGGCGTAGTTTTGTGGGGACCAGACGTGACTGAAAAACTTATTACATTCCAAAATAAATTCTTACGAAAGCTTTTCTACCTACCAAATGAAACATCGCGTTTCAAACTTCTGTTAGAAACAAACGCAAGGCCAATTGAAAACAGCTTTCTAAATGTATTACTTAAATTCATTTTTAAGCTGAAGCGTAAACCCAACGAATCACTGGTTGCGGCATGTCTACAAAAGCTTCTGAATATTAGTAGTGTATGCGACGAGAAGTATAACTGGGCAATAAGTGTAAACAATCTTTTGAAAGGCTGGAATATCAGGAGCTTAGAATATTTGATGTCAAATATAAAGTGCCACAGGGACATCATAAAATTGTACAGAATCACAAAACTAATATTTCGAATGACTGTGTAGCATTTATGGTAAGAAAAAATGATGATTACGTTAATCTTAAGCGGAGGGTGTGTACAGAAAAGTATCTCAACGCTAACATTGAATTTAGCCTTAAAAGGCTAATGTTTCAGCTCAGATGTGGGCACAATTACGTATATTATGGTACGGCAAGTAATTTGCAAGGTAATAGAAGTAATGGATACGATCTGTGTGAATGCTGCGGAAAAGACATCGAAGACGTATACCATGTTTTCTGTATATGCAGACACTATATGCAGCAAAGAAGAACACTAGGCCAAATTTAAACTGTCAGTTACAGAATATTGATAGGTTATCATTTCTCGAAATCCTTAATTGTAATGCATCTGAAAAAATTAAATATATTGGAAACTTCTGGAAATGTGCCATGAAGATAAGACAGTTTATTATCACGTACTAAAATTCAACCTTTGTATTATGTATTATGTACTTCAAAGTTTATTCTAAACAATAATCACATTGTAATCGCGTATTATAATCTTCGATTCGTAAACAATTCATGTACCAAATGACCGTGTATGATGGCAATAGAATGGTCAATAAATATCTATCTATCTATCTATCTATCTAGCTAAAGTGCGAATAAAAGTACGACTGACTCGCACATTTGGCCTTACAGAAATGGGAGTGAAATTTTTTCTCAAAATTCATAATGATGTACACACAAAACCTTTCCAATGAGACAGTCAAGTTCATTGGCATATTCCTCTCATGTATTATTGCAAAGCGATGCTATTTTTTACATCAGATGCTTGCATTTCATGATTCATTCAGGAGACTGCAATCTCAGCAGTCTATCGCCCATAATGATGCTTTACACGTAAAAAATATATTTTTGGGAACATTTTGCCCGTATTTTACATTCCCTTGCAATTTTTGCATGTTTTTTTTATATAGAAATGTACTGCATGGCAATGAATACAAATTCTGGACTGTCTCTATATTGCTGACAACCTTGACAAACTGGGGAACGTCAGACTGCATGATAATGATTTAACACTTCCTGAATACACTTCATTTTCACAGCTCAGATTGCTCATGCCATGTTGACTCACCGCTCTGCAAAATATTTGAACTTTGCGTACCTTGATTCCTTTGTTGATGATGCTAAATTTTTGCAAGTTTCGTGTATTTGCATGTATAATTTAAAACATTGTTTATCCAATAGTTACATCATGATCCGTAATCATTTCTCTTTCTCTTCCATTTTACCTGTACTTGAATAAGCGACAGCAAACTAAATTTCATAGTGGATGGGCTTGGAAAATAAATAATAATTAACCCGGCAAACCCGAAAAAGAAAAGTAGTGCATTAATCAAAATTTGCTGAAAAGTGAGTAAACTAATTGTTTTAAATGAACGTAAAATAGTTTTACTTCCCATGAGCTTATTTGTTCGCGGACTCCAACTAGAAAGAAGACTTGTGACTGACTGATAATGGAAACTAATAATCATGGCCATAAACATGTGCTCGTTGACTTGTGGTATCCACTCACATGTAATTCCAGTGGGATGTGTTATGTTTTTAGTGATACAGTTTGTAAAGTACTACGCGTGATGTTAGTTATTAAACACTTTTAGTTAAGAATTGATAATTGCAACTCATGTTTTGAGTGTATATCAAGCACGCAAAAACATCATCACAAATTTTATGACAATTATGCGTCATGCTGGTAGTACAGCTTGTGTTATGAATTTTGTAACATTTGATACTCGGTAACAAGCATCAGCTTTATAATGATAATACGTTATCACACATAAAATCTGATTTGCCATTTTAAACTACAACCGTCGATAGCTTTGACACCTGACTAAGATGCCAAAACATGAATTCATTCTTTTGGAATAAAAATGTGAAATAGATCCCGGAGAATGTAGAATTTGTGTTAATTGCAGGCGGACGTTAATAAATTCCAGTCCTGACCCCGAAGGTTTATACGCCCAAAGAAATGAAATAATGAATTTTATCTAAACCATCCACTTTTCGTTAATTTTTATGTTTCCAATTCCAGTTGCATTTTTTAGTTTTATTTTTCAGTTTACCGACAACAATACTTTTACTTTGCATGCATGATTTTGTTTGCATATCATATTGGAAAATTTGCATTTCATCAATAAACCAGTACTAATAAATGCGCTAATAACATTTCGTATTACTTTATGCCAATACCAACTGGTATTTTATGTAAATAAAATTATATAAACCACACAACCGAAAGTTGAAATGAAACTTTTAAAACTTTTTTTTAGAGAGGTATTTTACAACTAGAAATTAAACTCTAGGTTCCCCAGTATGGCTCAATGTTCGGGTGAAGGAATAAACAACCAAAAATTCATAAATCTTGTACTCAACGTGGACACATCTGCTCACAACAGACACTCTATCAAAACGCCCTACAGCTGAGTCGGCAATGAGAGAAGTGAGATTAATTAGGACAATCACAATTGTGACAACAATCCATATTCGACAGTTGAAGTAGTTGTTCTGAAATTTAAAAAAATATTATTACTCAGATTTTGGCAAATCGTTTCAGTTATACTAAAAATTCGGCAAATACTAACGTGCTTAGCCCCACGAAACAACATTATTGCTAATAAACCCTGGGCAAAGCAGAGAATCAGGGAAATAGCCAACGTAACGATGTAAAC
Organism: Orchesella cincta; assembly: GCA_001718145.1. Classification (NCBI taxonomy): domain Eukaryota; kingdom Metazoa; phylum Arthropoda; class Collembola; order Entomobryomorpha; family Orchesellidae; genus Orchesella; species Orchesella cincta. The sequence continues at coordinate 13,783 of LJIJ01003250.1, read as the reverse complement.
AGTTTCTAAAATATAAAACAAATTAAATACATTTATTTGCAACAACTTCCAAATGCAATGTTTCTTACTATGTTCATCTTCAAGTTCCAACTTATCTGCAGGAAATGCATGTAATGCAACTAGAGTAAAAACAACTAGGGCAGACACGAGGGTAGTGAGTACCTTTATGGAATATGAATTGTTATTTATGACGCATATGAATTGAGTTGCGGACATTTTTTCTGGTTTAAACTTACCATATCAATAAAAGCAAGTATTTTGACCCCATTTTGAAGGGAAGTACACGGACACAAAGTAATTTTTGTATATAAAACACAATAAAACACAATGAAGGTTGTGGAAATGTGGATTACGTTTTCTGGATGGACCAAAACGACACGACTGGAAAAGAAAAGCGTTGGGAATGATCTTAAATATGGGTTTTCAGTACTGAAACGTGAACAAACCTATTACATTGGATTATGTAATGTTCTGGAATTCAGTAGTAATTAACTTGAGACAAATAAAAATAATATTTTTAAACTGACGGTTTTTTGTACAGAAAATATTCAGATAGCGTTGCTCGCCTCGTCAGTATTTGCTAAAGCAGAATTGCAAACGACACTAGGGATTATGTTGAAATGCGATTTAAAATGCAGATATGTTGGTTTTATAGGTGTGAAAAATCTTTTCCTGGTAGCTGTTTACACACAAATACTTGCAATGAAATAATCTAGCTCATTTTCAATTTTTACCCTTGTAAACACGTATTATAAAGCCGATATCTTTTATGCGAGCCAGATGTGCATATGACTCATGTAGGGGATTACAATTTCAACAATTGATGATATTATTTACTCCAGAATAAATATTTTAGTTTTTTTAGTTTTTTCCAGCGTGCATCCGCTCATTCCAATTTTTAATTTACACGTTCACTGGATGACCACGAACCACGATCACCTATTTCGGTAGTTCAACAACTCAAAACCTTTATGACCTTGACAATATCAAACGGCAACAAGGTTTAGAATAGTTGAGTATACTTTATTTCTGGAGATGCTTTTTTATGCTAGAATGACTCAACGCTGTGAAAATATTCATACACCATTCTAGGTTTTGCTTTTTGTTGTTGAATATTATCAAAAATGATGCTACGCTTTGAGTTTTGTTGTTTTTATGTAAATTTTCCAACACTAGATTTTGCGAAAAATTACACCAGGATACGTAGTCATATCTTTCAGCTTACATGTAATAAACATTTAAATAAACCACAGGCAACTGAGTTCCATACTGAATAGGTTCAGATAAAAAATATTACTGATAATATACATGTTACTGATATTGTCAGTTATAACAAATCCGATAAGAAGTACTAGCGTTTACATATGTGGTTGACGGTGATATTTTATCCAATGCAAGCTTGCGTCCATGCAAAACGGATGCAGCGTCGATAAAAAAGATTTTTCAGTAATAACTAGACTAAAAGAGTTGGATTTTAAAGAAATTTTAAATAACAGCAAATCTTGAAAAAGTATTAAAATTGTCCGTACCGAGTATCAGGTTAATTCTTTTTGTTTTATTCTTCAATTTTAGTATCAGCTTGTACTTGTTATTATTTTTCAATCATTATTACCGCAGTTGCATACGGTGGCGGAGGAAGTTCAGCATCGGAGGCTGATTCTGTGTTTCCAAGTAGGTTGGTGGATTGTCGACTGGATAAACCCGTTGAGGTACTGACACAGACACAAATTCATTCTCCAGAAGACATTCCCTTTTCAAATATTCGGTGAATCCGACAACCATCACTATCTCAAAAGCTTTTATAGCAATGATTACTAAAATTGTGGCGACTGTTGCCCATCTAAAATCTCCTGTGGTTCGGTTTGACACAAGGCTGATGTTGTAGAATGCGACAATTATAACTGTTGCAGTGAGCCAAGACCTGCATTTTTGAAAGTCTTTCTGTGGGACAAAATGAGAAGTCAAAAATCAATATATATTATTCAACTAAAATCAAATTGGATAAATATCACTCACATTTTTAGCTCCATGGTACAGTTTGTAGGCTAACATGATTTGAATTACAGCAAAAATCACAGACAACGCGTAAAGTAAAGCAGCAACTCCTTCTACAAAAAATAAGTGTCTTTGGTCAAATAAAAATTTTATTGTGGATCATAATTAAATCAGTATTTTCTTACCGTCATCATTTATGAGATCTGTTTTATCATCAAATGCCATTATTAGAATCAGTCCACACAGGAATAGGCCCAGTTAAGGACGCTTAATACCTTATTAAAAGTGGATCATAGAAGAATTGAACTTTTATGTATTTATAATTTATTAATATTTACTTACTGCATCGAAAATTGCCAGTATTTTAACGCCCTTCTCAATAGAAACACAGGACAAGGGTTAAAAACCATTTTTACAGTGGAATAAAACTAATTTAAAATATTAATATTTTTCATTGGTAACATTGCGTTGCCCACCCTTGACTTTAACATTGACTTTGGTTCATTTGAAAGCTGAATATATGGAACATGTTTGCTATCCACAGCGTGACCGGTTGTTATCGGTGGTATTATCTTGAATGCCTTATCTTTGATAGGTTTACAAGCAAAAGTTTTGCACGGCAATTGTGTATGCTCTGTTTGTCTACTCCTACCATGATGGCCATGATGGCTCAGATGGGATCATATCAGTAAGGTTTACTTTGTTAACTAATTCATACTCAGGGCGAGATTGAAACGTATTTTGGAGTAGTACAGCGCATTGTATTAATAATTGGAACTGATTTGAATGTAAATGTATCAATCGGAATATGTTTTCATCTGACAAAATGCAGTTTAGATAGTCCATAATAAAAGGGACCAGAACAATTTATGAGCCAATATGCGCATTGTAAGTTGAAAATGTCAAGTTTTGGTAAACTATTTTGTCATTTTTTAAATGTTGTTTTGAAAGCAAAAAATTTGTGGATGACGAAAATCCGTATGCATTTAAAGTTGCAGAGGAGCCTAATTTCTTACAGATATTTGTAGATATTTAGCGTTGGCTCAGAAAAAGTTAAAGAAAAATATTGTGTGAATGTGGAATGTAGACAGGTTGGCGGTAAATATTGTAAAAGGAGTCTTGTTAAACGTTTTGCTTCATCAACCGTGAAGCTTAAGTTTAGTTGACAAGAAATAAACTAAAGCAGTTGAAATAGCGGCTCGCGTTTCAAATCTGTTTAATGTCTTGCCTGCGATAAATCAACTTAATATAATTCATAGTAGTCATTTTTCGCGCTAAAGAGCGCTGGCAGATTTATTTATAACTCGAGCTTTTCGCTACAACTACGTGCGTGAACATTTTCCAAGATGAAGCGCGAATTGGAAAAGTTGATAAGCGATATTAACACTTAAAATTTTGAAATTAAAGTATGTATGTATAACAAATAATCATACGTATTTAAACAGGAAAGGTAACCATGATGAGTCGATCTCCCAACCATTCGTTTTGTCTGTTCATGCGTGGTGTTGCGTAGCTTAGCTTTTTCTGATGTGAAGAGCTTCTTTTGAATTTTCCTCGGGAAATATCTTGCCTTCCTGTCAATGATGCCGCGATTGAGCCAGTTTGAATTGTTGTGTCCCGGATTAATTGAATTGGTGTTCCGCTAATGCGCCGACTTAAGTGCACCCTTTGGTTGTTTATACAGCTTCATTTCTGCTTTCCTCGAAAAAAAAAAAAAAACCTTTGACCCATCTCTTTTCGCCTTCTCCATGTAAATAGCATTACAATTGCAGCCAGAATAGAGTATACATTCCGGTAGTTGACTTTGCGGAATCTTGTCCTTTGTAGTTGGAGCAGGCAGGCCTTGTTGATGTTTTCTTCCAGTGAAGGAATTCCCTAGCGTTCCTGTTTAATTGTGCGTATTATATTAGCACTTGGTATGTTTCAATCGCTTCCACAACTAATGGGCATTGCACACCACTTGTCATCTTCATTTCTAGTTTCAGATTGTCTGGCCTCTGCCGAAAAATCTAATTATTTCTATCTGTTTTTTACCAATATGCGCGAGCGGTATCGCGTCTTTGTATCATTTTTTTCTTCAATAAAGCGATAACTCGTGTTTTAATGCACGTTGTCATACACTATGGCTATGACGCACGGGGTGACCAGATGAATCAATGACAGCTATTTTTTGCGTACGATGATTGATGTGCACTTCCAAGTCTAGTATCTGTTGCTGTGAGTTCCTTTGCGAAATACTTTTTTCTGCTAAAGAGATCCGCTCATTATTTTTGGTAAGAGTTGCCATCAGAAAAATTTAAGCCTCGTTGTTAGTTTTGTTTCAAATGCCTGAACTTTTAATGGCCTGCATAATCCTGTAGAGTCTTCAATATTTTAAGATTGAGTTCTTTTCCGTACTGCTGGCGAATACATCATCAACCATTCTGGTACAGCATTTACATGGTGTTGGCCATGGTAGGTCATTATTATTTTTCCATTTCCTGCAGAGATAAATTCAGCACAGTAATTTTGGCTGCAAGGAGCTGGCTTCCCATAGGCAATTCCTTCTTCATTGAAATGTGGTAATTTCCTCTCTCATACCGAAGTAGTTATCTAAACTATAATCTCCAAAAGTTCAATTACATCATTAACATTGAATTTCGGGAAAAGTTTTTTCCATTCCTTCGCCTCCTCCCATCGATTTTCTTGGATGTGTCTTTTAAACAATGTTGATGCCGTTTCTGCACCGAATTTGGGACTTGTGGAACAGTTGTGTGACATCAAAAGATATCCATTTCTTCGAATGGGCAATTTGGATGTCCTGATTTTCTTCCACAAATTCATTACGTGTTTTTTAGAGGTGTGTTTTATGATTTTGAGACCCAAAGGTTTGAGGCATTTGTCTGGACAAGAAATGCTCATAGACCGGGAATGGGGCTAGTTTCTTGAGATCAATTATTGTTCTCAAGAGGGGTTTCCTTCTTGTTGGATTTTTGGCAGATCAACGTACATTCTTGGCGCAAATCTCATCGAAACGGGTTTAGAGAAATTTGCTAGCAATCTTAACTGTAATTTTTTTCATCGCGAAAGGAGTTTTGCTTGCATAAGCTGCTCTGCGTCTTTTTGAGATGTAGTTGTTTGTTGGCAATTCTCGTGTTTTCGCGTTCTTATTATATGGGCCGTTCAGGAGAGTAGTCGCGTTTCCATTTTATTTTCGCTAGTCAGCTGGTGTTCATGAATTGACTGTTTTGTTTCCTTTTATCGCTTTTATTGATTGTGATTGATTTGATACTTGGCGTACGTGAACTGAATTGATGTATTATTATCCACTACGGGATTAAGCTTCTTTTTCTGCTGAGTTGCATAGGCTGCGACATCATAGCAAAAGCATACTTGGTGTTCGTACAGCATCTTTAGTGGGTTTATGCAATTTCCTCATCGTCAGATGTCATATAGTATCTTTGTTCCAGCGTTCATGGCCATGTCCAAGAAGTGATTTCTTTTGGCTTCCTCTTCTGGAATAGCATAATTTAATCCCAAGCTTAATGCTAGCTTAATTCAGGTTGCTCACAAATGTATTGGATGAATAAGTTTTCAACGCATTGTGCGTGCAACAGTGGAAAGATTGACTGAATCTCCTTTTCTCCTTCTTTTTGCTAGCTTTTTGTTGTCATATCAGTCAGCTTTTGATGTGAATCAATTTCACTCTTATCAGAGCTCCTTTGTTTTTCTGTGTGCTTCATTAAACGCTTCGACTCTCTGACATCAGTTCTGGGATGTCGTGCGTCGTGAGTTGATTATCGTAGATTGTTTAATTATTTTGGTATTTTTGTTTGACTTTCTTTGTAGGCACATGCAATTTCATCGTTGAGAATCCGTTTATCTAATTTTGCTGAATTTTTTGCAGCTCGCTTGACTTGCTGAGACTTAACGGGAGCCAGGCGTAGATCTGCACACACAGTTGTGGAAAGGACTCCTTCTTTTCTGCATCTTTGAGGCAACACTATTCTGCGGCCCGTTTTAGTTTTTAGCATTTTTTATTTCCAATTTTTCAATTTCGCGAATCATTTTGTAGTGATTCAGGCCGTTATTACGTTCTAGTTCTGTTTTAAGTGCTTGCCAACCCCTAGTATTGATAGTAGTCACTTTTCGGCTAAAGAGGTGGAGGCATTTATTTATAACTCGCCCAGCTTTCGTATCACTACGTGCGTGATACATTTTCAAGAGTGAAGCGGCGGAATTTGGAAAGTTGAAAAGGATATTAACACTTAAAATTGAAATTAAAGTATGTTTATAACAATAATCATAGTAGTTTAAACAGGAATGCGCTAACCATTGATTAGTCTTGATCTCCCAACCATCGTTTCTGTTCATGGTGGTAGTTGCGTTTAGCCTTATGCCTTTTCTGATTGGAGCAGCGCTTTCTTTGAATTCCTCCGGGAAATATCTTGCTTCCTATTGTCACATGATGGCGCATTGCAGCCAGGTTTGAATGGTTGTGTCCCGGATTATTGATATTGCGTGTTTCCGCGTAATGGCGCAGCTTAGTTGATCCCTTTGCGCTGTTTAATATCAGGCTTGTTCATGTTCCTTTTCCTCGAACTTTGACATCGTCTTTTCGTTTTCTCCAATGTAAATAGCATTTACACATTGCAGAGAATAGCAGCTAAATCCGCGAGTTGATTTGGAATTTTGTCCTTGTAGTTGGAGAGGAGGCTGTTGAGTTTTCTTCCAGTGAAGAATCCTAGGTTCTTTTATATATAATTTATTTTAATATAATTTCAGTTCTTTTACATACCACACGAAGAACGACAGAAGTTGACTTTGGCACTTTAGTTTGAGTTGGTTTAAGCTTATGTATAGGGCATATTTGGGATTCAAAAGCATAAACCTTGTTTTTATCGTCGGTTATAAAATTTAATCTCCACATGAGTGCCCACACATTTCAGTGATGTAAATAATTGAACGGTTTCACAGAATAAGCATAACTTTCCATCTTCACCAATACATATGGCTACTTAAAAAATTTCTCGACAATGCAAAAAATGCCAGCTTAAGCATTTGTTTTACGTATGATAATGTTTAAAATATTGCCTGCTGAAATGAATTTTAGATGTGAACTAATCAATTTAATACTGCGTGTTGCTCGACTAAAACCTCTATCGAAGATAGGTTTCTTGGGACTTATTCGCAGTGCCTGAGAGTATTCCTAGTGATTGTGACTAAAGAGCAGCCATAATGCTGGTTTCTGAAATGGGTTTAAATCTATTTTCTGGGTGCTATTTAATAAAACACAGCAGTTCTTGTATATTTCTTGCTCGCCAGTGTCTTTTAGTTTTAATGACATGAGAAATAGAGTTGTAAAAATAATGTTTTTAAACATTTTTAAAAACATCATTTTTGCTTTAAAATGTGCATCGTAGTGACGCAAAGTAATTAGGTTCTGTTCAGGTACAATTGGCTAACGAACACCTGTTTTATTGGACGTTCTTTTTATGTACAATTCGGCCATACTCATATGGCTATATTTCCAGCTTTATTGGCCCACCTATTTATTCCATTTTGCCTTCTTTCTCCATTCGAACTGTTCGTCATGGAAGATTTATCAGACTTGCTTACATTCGTATTCAAACCACAAATTGTTTGAAGTTATTGCTTGATATCCATCTATCCACAAGACTTGAAATGTTATGCCAACTATTTAGGTTTGATTTTTTTTAAAACTGGACTTTTTCTGCGAGAACTTTTATCCAAAAACGTGACTGCTCCCAAGCAACATGTTTGTGTGAGCTAAATAATTTATAAATGGAAAGCCCGCATAACTTACTCTAACACGAGTATTAACATAGTGTTCAAGTAAGAATATACTTACTCTATTAAACAAATGGTCGTTTTCAACATACCAATATCGTAAGCAACCGATATTCCGTTCCGCCTTTTGCAATACTGCTAATGGCCATTACCTAGCAAACTGAAATATCGGTGTGAACTTATAATTGCGTATTGCTCAACTAAACTTTCACCAATAAAGTCGTAGTTAACGCTTCTATAGAGTTTTTCTGCTATCAAAGTGTTTGTGACTACAAATAAAACGAACGAGCTTCTAAAATACTGGTTTCAGAAATGGTTCCCAGTCTTTTTATCTTGTTGGTATTTAGCGTCAAAATCCTTCAATTTAATAGCTTAGAGTTAATACAGGATAACAGTATATCACTTCAGCAAGAGCTAGAAGTGTTTCGAGACTGCACATTGTATTTTATAATACCTTTGATCAGCCCGTTTGAAAACGTGAGTAGCTTGAATTTTATAGCATTTATTGACTAACTGTAAGTAAACAATTTATATTTTCTTTTAGGGAAGAACTGGTGACAATTATTTTGTGGAACCCCTAAAATTTCCTTCCATTATATTTAGTCCAATATATTTTCCTGTGGAGCCGAAAAACAAAAGGTACAAGACTTACATATGTGATGGCAGTGGCTACGCAGATGATTATAACAGTGGGTTTAAGTTTACTGCCCAACCATCTCCAAGACGAAATTGTTTAGCAACCGTCTATATAGATCCAAAAGAATGTGTTAAATGGGAAGGAATTGTAGATCCTCCCTCTATGCTCGATCCAGTTTTGGACAGCAGGTTACAGAGTATTTATACAAACAAAATGGGTAAAATATACATAAATTGGCTTTTAAATGTCACAACCTTTGAATTTTCAGTAAATTAACTCAGTGCAATTAATTAATCTCAGGTTCTCAAGCCGTCACCCGACCGTATCACTATTTGATACAAGTTGGAAAACCTAAGGTTTCCATTATATTCAAAACAACCAACAACGGAATTTCTACAACTTGTTTGGACTATGACTCTAAACTTTATATGTTTAACCCTACGATTACAACTAGTCCCACTGGTTTATTTTTTATGGTAGGAAAAGACATCTCCCGCAAGAGAGGATACGGAGCTTTACAGACATTTATAATGAAGAAAAATGTCTACTGTAAAAAAAATGTTGAGGATGGAAATTTTATATCTCGAATATATCAACCTGAAGCCGTAGCCGAGTATAACCCACAAGCTCTCAAAACTTTAAAAGAAATTGAAAAATTCGCCAATTTTAATGGCCGGGTTGAATGGTTTAATATGTTTCTGAACATCACAAATGCCCTAACGTTTTCTGGGAAAACGGCAAGCTTGCGAGAATTTTCTGAACGAGATTTTGATCCAAATCTGTTAGTTATCTCGTTTTTTACGCCAAACTTTACGTTGTTACAACAAACAGAGGTCGATATAATGGACGAGTACCCCTTCGTGTATATTTTAGATTTGCCTTACGTAACGTCCGAGTATTTTTACAGTAGTAAACTGAAAAAACTTCATTTTGTGACTTGTGCTCCCATAGAAATTAGTGGCGGGCTTTCTTTTGCTGCCTACGCTTCAGCGTTTGACCACTACATTTGGATTTTGCTGGTAATTAGTGGAGTTTGTAGCGGTATAGCACTACGAATATTAAACCATTTTTACCAAATAGTTGACGAAAGTAGGATAATATTGGGAAACGGTGTTTTAAAACGAAAACCGGTTTTTAGTAATTTAGGGTTTGCTTACGACATTTTGCTCGGCCAGGGTAACAATATTATTAACAAATATAGATTTGTTTCAGGAGCGTGGGTATTAGTTGGAATTGTTCTTAGCTATGGCTACCAAGGAAAAAATATTGAGCAGCTGGCAGCGCCAATTTCAAAATATGGTCTGGAATCAGTTGAGCAGTTGGTGTCTCATCATTTCCGAATATTTTCTTCAACACCGAGCGATACCTTGGAAAAAATACGAACCCTGTCATACGTGGAAGACGATCCAATAGACAAGGTTGCACTAAAGTTATCGGATACGTTAAGTCATCAAAATATTACCCTGCTAAACCTAACTTTAGAAAGTATCTATGTGCCAAAAACTCTGAAAGATTTACTAGAATTTTTTTCACCAAATTTTTACTTTAATACTTTGTCAAAATGTGGTTTAGATGCGTACTTTGATGAGTTTCCGAATGCACAAAAACTGTACTTAGATTTGCGAACTTTTGTTCGCAAATCTGATGGGAAATCTGCTGCAGATAATGTTATAATGAGTCAGTTTTCATATGGCAACTTGTACGAAAACTGGGTGCTTTTAAATGTCCCGCTCTCATCTGTAACGTTTTCACAAAGGTTTCATGCAATATTTGAATCCGGATTGGTGGATTTGTGGAAAAGTTGGTCGTTTCGGATTAACACGTGGAATGGGACTGTTGCGGAAGCTCAAATTACTGGTAGACAATGGAAAGGAATATCTCTGGACGGAAATTACGTCACGGTGTTCTACATTTTATTTGTGCTTGTTTGATGCCAAGTTGTTATTTTTTTGAAAACAGGAAATTGGAAGTGGAGGGTGTTTCTAAGTTGTATACTGGCCTGAGCTTGATGCTGTCATATTTTAAAAAATTCCTGTACGCATTCGTAATAATTATAGTGTCCGTGGCTGTAAAATTTCTTAGGAAAACCATTTACAGAATTTGTCAAATAGTTAAAAGACAAGGAAAGAATTTTATGATAAATAATACTTAACATGATATTACAACAAATTAATTAAATCTAGTTTACAGCTGCAACTTGCAAAATATTTGAGTAGGAGGGCTGAGTATTCATATGATATAAAATGAATAGGAGCTTTGTTTTACCATCTAGTTTTTACCACCGATTGACCCATATTTTGGAAATGCATGTGGTTATTAAACTAAAACGTCGTTTAATTTTATGTGCGTGTTTCATTTGAGTCCTTGATATACATTCAAAATTAATACTAACGACATATCCTACTTTATTCATGTTTTCCTCCTTTGCTGACCAACATATTGCGATTGAGACTAAATTCCTGAATTACAACAACCTTTCTTTAGAATCTTCTTTTTGTTCATTACATAATTTGTTCTACAATGGGAGTGAATATTACCAACAACGTATCAGTGGAGGTACTTTTCAGCTACATGTGTCATATAATTGACATACCTGATTCAAACATAGACTGCACAGAAAGTGAGCCAAAAGTCTGCATCTCATGCCCAATTAAAGGAGGTTACCTTACAGGCGAAAGATTTACCGACGTTTGGTCTCTTGGCCATGTAATTTGTTTCATATTGTGGATTTTCACATTAGTTTTCAGTGCATATGGTGTATTTGGAAATGCAGTCATAATCAAGGTTCTCAAGTGTCGCAAAAACATCAGAAAATATTCTTTTGATTTTTTATTAATGTGGCTTGCTTTTGCAGATATATTTTCATGTGTGATCACTGCCATCGCTGCAACTTGTCGTGTGGCTTATTTTGGAAACTGGTTTGGAAATGGAATGATAATGATATACATGAGCTACCTTCCAAACGCTCTCTGGCTATTTGGACGCTCGCTTTCTACCTTCATCACGATGCTAATTACAACTGAGCGTTATTTAAAAATTGCGTTTCCTGTCCAATCCAAAATTGGATAGTTGGTAGAACAACAAAAGGATGTGCCATTCTGACGCTTTTCCTGGCAGTTTTTGTAACCATTCCAAGAATTACGAGTGTTTACGTAACTCCAAATACATTTTACAAGGAAATACCAAGCATGAAGCATTTTTCCTACGTAATACTCACAACCAGTCAAAATGAGTTTTGGTACTCAACCCTCAAATCTGTCCACGTTCTAATCGACTTCTGGGTTCCTCTCCCATTCCTGCTCATTCTGAATCTCCTTTCTTTCAAGGAAGTCTGGCAGTTGGGAAAACGCCGGAGAGAAATGAACGTCAAGCTGAGAAAGGATATTCAAGCTGTGCAAATGTTCCTTCCAGTCATCACCGTTCTTTTGTGCTGCAACATGGTGCCAATCACACATTTTGTGGTTTTAGAATATTTTGGTATATATACAACGAGTTTCATATGATGACTATTCTTCCATGACGGTGAATTCATCGCTTAACTTCCCTATTTATTATTATCGAGCCGAGTCGTTCAAGGCGGAAGCTCGGGCGGTCATTTCTGAAATGATTCCAGTCAATTTGGGTGTCAGGCTGTTTGGAAAGGAAGGAAAAGACACAGGACATCACGACATTTTGTCTGGAACGATGATTGTTTCAAAAAGCTCAAGTGTAGTTTAAAATGGCTATATTTAATGTAAATTTTCGAAAATGCGAGAATAAACACAAATGCTTCACATTCGACTTTTACTCATTTATTATTTTGGTCAATACTCGCTTTAAATTGAAATGGAACCACATGAGCCACGCACATTATATAACACTGGTAGAATTTTTACAATCGCAAAGTCTGCTCTATTACTAAAATTTTAGCTTAAATACATGTCAATTTTCATTTATCTACTGTCGTGATAGGAAGTTATATGCATGTCTACTAAACCAGATAGACTCTGACACAATTACGCAGACAGCAAGGAATACTCAATACCATTATAGCTGGATTCTTGATGAATTGTTCAATATTATACTTCGTCATGAGGGCCACATATATGGCTCTATGAGTATTTTTTTGCATGGCATACCCATACATACACCTAAATACGAATACCTAAAACTGTTTGAAATTTATTTCAGCTTTAATTGCTTTTGTCGTGTAATAACGCGTGCTTATGACATCATAAAAAATATGACCAAAAATTATGAAACATTGATTGTCTTATGTTTCTTTGAGAACTATCAATATTATTCAATACATCGCTTTTATTCGTGGTACGGATGTATAAAATACATCATATCCTCCGTTTTGCTGTAGCTGTAACATTCCGACAGTCCAGTTCCAGAAAAACTTCCTCAGAGGAACTTTTTCCCTGAAAGGAATTAATGGGGTATATATCCGGCATATAAACTCATGCATTGGAAAGCATGATTACGTTTGGTTTGAGCAGAACTGCTAACCGCAGACCGGACATATATAAGTCATACTTTTTATTAAAGTATTTAGTTCCTACGCGTTTTAGTAAGAAAAACTTACATAATTTCTTATATAATGTCATCAGATTTATGACAAGAACTTACAAACACATATACATAAATTTCGTCTTATAATATTCTTATATTAAAGGAATTTCAGACCATGTAGTAAGGAAGTTCACATGCAACTTCGAGTTTTCCTTGAAAAGACTATGGTACATCCTGCCAATGAAAAGGAATGCCAGCAGATTTTCAACTTGAGTGAGTTTACAAAACCACAAAGCCACACGTGCAGACATTCCCTTTTTTGCGAGAATTGTCAACATACGTTGTTCGCATTACACTTGTAATGAAGAAACGATACTACTTCCACCTACGCAATAAAATTTCCTTCAAATTGGCGCAATCATGCGAGCTACTTCGTAAATATAGTGAATGTAAATTGTAAATGAAGAGGAATTTATGTATATAAATTGTTGAGGAAGTTATGACAAGCCATCAATCCGCGTTCTTTCCTCAAGTTCTCAAGTCATTTTTGTACCACACTCAAAATGAACTACACTACCGAAATTCTTCCTCGTTTGATGTGCCACTATATTGATATTCCCGAATCGGGTCAAGATTGTTCCCGTGGACAGACCAAAGTCTGCATAGAATGTCCCATAAAAGGTAGCTACTTCACGGGAGAATCTATCAACGGATTTTAGCTCATTAGGGCACCTTACTTAATTTATTGTTATGGTCAATAATTAGATTATGAATTGAGTACTGGGGCTACTTGGGATGTGTCTCATAATTAAGATCTCTATACGGAGAAAAAGCGAACACACTTTTGATTTTCTTGATGGTTCTAGC
>LJIJ01003249.1:0-20292 GCA_001718145.1 Orchesella cincta | reverse complement strand
CGCGGTGGGCTTCTTTGTCTCCTCACAAAGAAAATCAACTGACAAAAACTCTCGTTTACTACTACCACCTCACATAAATTATGACAAATCTATGTATTTTCATGAACATGACATTTTTTTATCTCAAAACTAATGATGGTTCCCTTTTTATATGCTTCAGGGAAAAAATTTTATGAAAAAAGCAAAAAATGCGAGAAGAGCCGGAGTGTTTTCATGTGTTTTATAATTACCCCTGTTGTTTTCAACTGGAAACGGAAATCCGTAGTAGCTCAGCAAAACTGGGTACGGGTGGGATGTTAGGCTCCACAAGCAGCAACACAACTCCCTCTTGGGTTGCTTCGGCTGGCAGGACAAAGGCACAGGTCACGTTATCAACAGTTTCTCACAGCTTCAACAAGTTCACTTCTCCTCCAAACTCTCACGTTCGTGTCACTAGGCTAATTCACAGTTGAAATCACAACTGGCATAAATCGCCATGTACCCGTATGGGGTGGCTACTACTATTATTAAATGCGATTTGGCAAGCACTTCACTACTGGATCAAGCTCGATACTGACAACTAGTACTGTCGCAAATGGATAACGCTATACGCAGAGATCGTCTCGGAGATCAACTATCCCAGTGGAACATGAATATGAGAATTAAGACGCGAGAAGCAAGAAATAAAATTCGGAAATTTAAACAGTGGTTAGAGGAAAGGAAAACGGTATGAACTATTTATTTACAGGAGTAAAGTTTTAGGACAAGCGTAATGATTCACGGATGGAAAAGGAATGCAAGTTCAACGAAAAGTAAGATAGATTCACCTGTACAGGAATGGTAAGAAAGGAAACCTGTGGGCAAAGACATACATTCATGAACATGAGAAATATTAGCATAATGTATGGATATGTAGTGATGTGGTGTGTGGATGACTGTGTTCATCTTCTGAGGTAGGTTGACCTATTTTCCTCCTGGACAGTGGTCCTCTGGCTACAATGATATGAAATAAATCAAGTTAGCGAAAGAAACAAAGGAATTGTGTTTAAATGTCAAAGAAATTGCTATTATTAACTGTGCAAAATCTGGAAATGAACTTTGTTTGGTCGAAACGTTACGCAGAATTCAAGGAAATATAAAATGTTACAAATTGAAACTTATTACAGATTGGAAATGATAAAAGTGTAAACCGACATAGTTTACGCGTAGGAGCGATAACGAGTGACAACGAATACAAGTTTACGAGGCTTTTTATAGCTTTGAGACAAAGAATATGTGAACTACAATTACAATGACGCTTAGAGTACAATGACTGTGAAACCCTGGACAAAATCTAAAAATAGAACAAGCTTCTAGAACGAGAGTTCCACCTCAAAGATCAATACACTGAAGACGAATGTAGATATTTACCTTAATACAATAAATTAACATAATACAAATGAAATGGTCACTCAGAAATGAAAGGAAAACATTTGGTCAATGAATAAAAGAGTGTACCATTCTAGTCAAAATTATGCATAAACACAAGATTTGATGAAGATTAAAATGTACATAGCAAGCGCGAGGGTACAGGTACTAAATGACACGAGGAGATGAGTAAGTCAAAAGGACACAAAAGTATCAACTAGCTTCTTATTCCGTAGCCTGCATAAAAAACTAAAAGAATCTGCATTACAAACTAAACACAAGTCGTTATTATAGCACCATCTTAAGTTTGTTACTAGCTTGTTACGAGAAAAGGAACATTTTAGCTTCAAAAATCGATTTGTCCGGGTACCAAAATTTAACTTTCAAACAAACACGCAAGTTACAAACATTAAGACTTAAAACTAATTATGCTAATATATTATAAATAAGATTTCCCTTTTTCTATTTACTAAAAGCTTGTAAAAAGGATTATGTGAAATGCTTGATACTTCAGTTTGAATATATTTCTGTGTAACAAAGCCTTGAAATCAGCAGGGAATAGCCATACATTAAATTCTCACATAACCGGATTTGCAAGGAAATGCTGTCACTCATATTGCTACAAATAATTAATTTTTAATTCTCACATAACATAACAGAAGTGACCATTCCAAACATGTAGATTAAATTTAATATACCGCGAGGTTTTAGAGCATCTATATTGTTCTAGTTTGGTTTTTTGAATGTTACTAAGCCCAATTGTTCGATGACTTATTAAAAATGTATAAACCGTTAAGTAAAGACGTTAATGAACCTCACTAAATCACATAGAGTTATCACCTCCAAATTTTGGTAAGCATAAGGTGATACTGTATTGCACATCGCTTCTTTCAAATATGTGATAAGCTGGCAACTTTCTCCAATTTGCTTGTTCTATTGAAACTCGTTTACCCAAATTTTTTGGCTGTATACATATTATCTATGGAAAATTCCACTTAAGTGGGCACATTAATTTAATATAAGCATTAACCATTTAACTAAACCCACACCACTCGCCAAGAAATGTCAAATAACATCATCCCAGAGTGGTAGACAATTCTAACATTTCATGAAAAAATTCTTTAATTTCTAAAACTTTGTCAACTGTGCAAGTCGTTTTCTTATTTGTTCCATTTTAGCGAACTGAAATTTTATCTAAGCAAATAATTAGTCATGTATTCCATTAAATAAATTGGGATAATAATTGTATGTAATAATATACGAATTCATTATGTCGAATGAAATGTTGAGTTTATTGGATAAAGCAACTAATTAAGTAGTAATTAGTAAAGTAGCTACTTGACCCAAACCGAAATCCATTACATTCAACGGTGTCAATTCGTCTATGTAGTTCACTGAGCCAAAGTAAATTTTTAGCATTGGCCATGATCGGAAACTCTTTCTAAACCACCTCTTACTTTGTAAAGTATGTAAGCGTTTTGTATCACGAAGCAGTTGTTTTGAAGAAACATACACAAACGCTTTGATTCCGTATGCAAACATAATTCCGATGAAAAATTGCAATGCAGCTACCACAAAAATGTAGATTTGGGGTAGAAGTAAGCTTCCATGAAGCCTGATAAGAGCGAATAATGCAACAACCAAACCTACTACCATCACACACAACTTTTGCACAGATATATATTTTTGATGAAATCCGTTGAACTCGATTGCGATGATTTGAATCTGACGAAACGTGGAAACCTTCTTGCGAAGGGATTTCACTTCAGTTGACATATCATGAATATTTCTGTAAGGAAAAGTAATAGGTTAATAATTTCAGAACAACTTTATAAAGCAAATATTAAAGTTTACCTGGATAGAAGCTTTATATAGTTCCGTATGCAGTGACAACACATGAAGCTAAACGCTTTCTCCATGATAAATGTAGGCATGAAGTAGATTGTCCCAAACCAGCTACATGTGACAAAAACGATACGCAGTATTACTTCGTATATAATTTTTGAGACTGGAAACGCTTCAAAGATTTGTAGAGATGAAACTTTGGTTGAGCACTGAGGTAGCAAAAAGAAACCAATGTGAGCTGGGTGGCAAGGCAACTTTATTACTTGTCCTGTGTAAGCAAACAATGCTCCCAGAAAAGGCAACGTGGTAAAGAATATAAGTATGGAAACGAAATATCCAAGCTTGCCTTTTGGTTTCCAGTTTAATTCTGCAGGGAAATGTTTCCAAGAAAATTAACTTGTTTTATGTTAATGTGACTCATGTTTTCAAAGCTCTTACTATTGTGCATTTTCTCAAATTCCAGCATGTGAGTAAACATCCTCTCAATTTTGTATCGCTTTTGTAGAAAACTCCGAAGTATATAAACCATTGATATATACGAAAAAACCAGAAAAAAGCTTTGGATAAGGTCCACTGTTGAAGCTAATTTTAAGCGAACTGCTACTACCCATTGAGTCACAATGATTAATACCAAACATGCTCCTAATGAAAATCGTTTCTCAATTTTTGAAACAACTTCTGGTTCTCTAACCAAGAATTTGTTACTCTGAGGTTCAAAGTCGTGGATAACGTAGCCAAAGAATTTAAATAGTTTGTAACCAATTTGAAAGCACTTGAGTTGATTTTCCGCAATTAACATTTTAGAACTAAAGTTTTCACCTGTTCACCTTTGATTGTAAATCGTGAATACTTTCGGAGCTCCAGTGGAAAGCATGCTTACATATCCATCATTAAAACTGTAGGCTAAGATAGGATTAACTAACATACTTAATTGAACAGTTTTTTAATTATGCAGCAACATCAGCTAAAATTTCAGGAGTAAGAACCAGCAGGAAGCAAGTGAGATGGAACTGCGTGGTACAATTTTGTGAAACGAGTGTGGGTTTTAGAGGGATAATGTTGAAATATAACAAAATTCGGGTGATGAATATTTTATGTCTGTCGTGTGGTGATGTTTATAGAGTATTCAGAACACAAAGCATCCGATTAATATCTAAATGGTTACAATAATTATTATTATAGCCGACTCATATTTATTTGCAGCTGGCTTGTTAAAGTGTCTCTTCCCTACGTTTTTATGCGAAATGAATTCAGTCTAATAAGATTTCTTTCAATGTGGAGTTGTGTGTGTAGCGTTTCTCAAGGTTTTAAGATCATATCTAAAAAAAGCATACAAATTCAGACTGGCACAACAGAAACTCGTCCATAACTGAACACCATAAGAGAAGGATTTTCCTGGTCCACAATACAATGCAATAGCTCTCCAAACTGTTGTCCGATATTAATATGATATATGAAATGCCATGCAATGAAATTTAGTTCCTAACATTGGAAGGAGAACTCAACTTGTGTGCAGGATTTGGATGACAAGAAACACATTTAAATCTTCTGAACGAATAATATTCAGGATTTGGGACTAAATCTCATTTGTACCAGTATACGCGCACTTGCAAAGCTGCTGCTACCAGTTATTTTAGCATATTTTGTAAATATTTGCATATCCATTTTATTGAGGTCGTCATCACTTAGCATCCACTCACACTTTCATTCAAAGATTTAGGTTAGCAGGAGTAGCAGTGACATTGCGTAAGGTGTAGTTATTCGGAAAGCAACAGAGGCATGAAAAGTACTCATGATGATATGAGTATGCATATTTTTAACAAAAATCATGACATGTCACATCCAGTGCTGAAACTAACTCATTAGTCACGCTTAAAAAGAAAATAAATTAAATTGAGCAAAAAATAGTGGCCCGACTGGGGATCTATCCCGCAACCGGAACCTTTCACCCCCACGCTCCAACCAGTCGACCTAACGGACCACATAAGATATTACGAAGTAAGAAAGGATATTTGTCAATCTAGCATCATCGTTCGCAGTTTCTAGAGGACTGACATGTACATGGAATAATGGAATAGTAATGTCTTCACGATCTCAAAATGTTTATATCATTGAGCGTTTTTGCTATTTAACAACATGAAGAAAATGTTGAAACTATGATTGAATGTTGGATATGCTGATTAATCATTATCTGATTAAACAAAGTTAGGAAATCAGAATAATCGTTCTAACTTAGCAGTCAGAGTCATGGAATGTGACATTTTATTTATCATTCGGGTAGATATCTCCATCAATCATAATAGTTTTTCTGTTTGGTTTACTGGATGTGCTGCTATTATTGGCGATATCTATCCAAAAACATCAAAATTCTGTTAAGACTGAGCCACTGCTCAAGCTTCTTCTCAACTTGCCAACGCTGATCTCATTAGCACTCCCTTTTCCCTTGTGCGACCGTCTGGCAATAATGAAGACAAAGGACGAGAACCAATTTTGGCACAGGATAGGAAGCCAGGTGCTTAGTTTTGTCAGTATTTGAAACAGAAGCAGCCTGCAGTTGCAAAACGGAGAACTTGCAATTGATATTACAGGTTTGTTTGTAAAATTCTTACTAACAATTCATATTCATCAGCAATGCTTGACTTGAGAGTGATATGGTTCGCCAATAGGAACTGGAGTTGATGAGAGCAAGAAAGTCAGTTCCGCTCAGCTCAAGTACAAAAGAAAGTCTCTCTCTCTCAGCTCTGACCATGAAGCAAATCATGAGTTTATGCTTTGTGAATTTGCAACTTGAGCGGCACGAACAGATAAGTGTGAATGTCATCAACTGAAGCTCTGGAAGCATACTGAAACCTGGTAGGGATGTGTTCACTCCTCCAACAATACGATCTTCTTCACTTTTCTTCTCATCAGCTCTGATGGCTGTTCTTTTTTCAGTGCAGTCTTCAGAAACAAAAGAATTAGAAGAGAATAGTTTAACTCTTGATTTTTCGACTTTGCCTACACAAACACAACACGGACCCCAACGACTAACTGAAAACTAACGACTCATACTTCGATTATCTTCAATTTACGAAAGAAAATCAAGTTTGCAATGTAACTAGAATGAGAACACGATCCGGGGCGAATCGGGAAATAATTAGGGATTAGAAAACTCTCTCCAGTTTTTTCCTTCACATCTATCACGAGTGGAGTTGGAGTGAAAAAACAGTAGGGATTTAACTGTATTGAGGAAGAACGAAGAACTATTAATTCTGAATGAGCTCATATAAATGAATGCCATCCAAAAGTGCTCATGATCATCTCTGATCAACTGAAACATGACAAGATGCTATAAAATATTGTTTATTATCTCGTAAAAATTAACGAAAACTAAATTCCAATTCAAAAGGAGAGTCTTCATAATGTCTACGAGAGAAAACAGCACCAAAAACAACTCTTAAAACGAGCAAAAGAGTAATGGCCCGTGAGGGGATCGAACCCGCGACCTTGGCGTTATTAGCACCACGCTCTAACCAGCTGAGCTAACGGGCCATGCTTGAATGCATGGGAGTAAATGAGGATACTTGTGATTCTGCTCAATCATCGTCGCATCTGCTTTTTGCATGCTCCACTCTGCTCATTCATGCATGTTGTGTGTTGAGATATAATATGCTTCCATTTCTAATTACAATTAAATGAATCTGGTGCATTTGGACAACTAAAAACTGGTAATTTTTCAGTAATTCTTTTATATTTTATTTATGTACTCTTCATATACAATCCATAAATATAAATAAATAAATAGTTTCAGACTAGAATGATCTTTACATTCTACCCAACATCAACATCACATTAAATCACATTTGATTCAAGTCAAATGTGTCCATTTCACCGTAACTCTTTCATAAGGACACGCTCATAATAATTATTTATTGTAGCTGAAAAAACGATCTGTGAACGGTATATATTACAAAATTTCGGACCGGACGCATGGCCCATTTAGCTCGGAGTAGTTGACGGGTGTTCTCACCAATAATCCCAGTGGGGTCAGCTACTCCAGCCTCTAACTGTTTTCGAATGCGTTTTGATTCCTCTCTTCGAAGGTGAGCCAGTCGCCGAGCTAGATAACGCTTATGACGACTCTCAGCACGAATTCTGAGCTGAAAAAAGACAGTAGCCAACTCTATTTGAATGAAAAAGCGAAAAAAATATATAATTTGATACTCACCTCCACCTCTTTAGATGCTTGCAAGATGAGATCAATTCCGGAGGGTGGTGGTTCTGGCGTGGAGGGTGTCATTAATGGGTCGCCTCTGATTTCTAGGTTATCTTCACTTGATGGTAAGCTCAAACGAAGGGGAACACTGTTTGGAAACGCTTCTCTTTCTAGCGCCGCTCGTGAGCCCAGCCGAGCACAGAATTTGATCCCCACTTCCATCTCCCGTTGTTGTGATTTTGAGGATAAGTCTAGCGCCTGCTCTTGAGGAGGATACTCAATATCATCTTGAAGGTGCTCCAGGTTGAGATAAGAACGCTGAGCTTCCGTTCCTCCGTCGATCTCCGAAGGATGATGATGATGATGATACGACGCAGAGTAAGGCAATGAGGAGTACGGACAAAATCCTTCTTCTCTGATTTGAACAACCACTCCATCAAAGTCGTCTACCAAATCTACTCGTCCTAGGTTGATGGGGACTGGAGGATTGTCATTAAAGCCAATATCGTCTATAATTTAAGATAAAAACAATAATTATTAAGAATCAAAAATAATTAACAGCAAAAAAGATAACCTTTTATACCTTGCTGTTCCGTCCAGGGACCCTCATCAATATAGAGCCTTCCATAGTCATCGTCATCATCATCAACCTCCTCCTCTTGCTCTTTTTCTTGTTGGCGCTGCATTTTCAAGCATTCCAGTGCCTTTCTAAGGTCATTGTTGTTACGAATGTTGGTCACACAATACAATGTGTTTGGCACCACAACTTCCTGACTAGGTTGGTCGTCGCCTGAGACATCCTTCTCATCATCAACTTGATTAGATTTGGATGTGAAAACAGCATACCGGATCTTGCCACCTACCCCCTCATTCGAAGGGGCTGCTCCAGCAACTCGAAAACCTGTCTCGTATACGGTGTTCTCCTCCGGTTGAGTTCCGGTTGAATCCTTCAACGTGAACGTGTCCCAAAAGAAGGCAGAAAGATCTTCTACTTCCGCATCAACAATTTCTGCCGCCTGTTCGATATTCTCTTCAGGAACTGCAGGCCTTGATATCATTACCAGATCTTGCTCCTCATTCAAGCCTAAACAGAAAAAGCAAATAATCATGATTCAAGATTATACCTTATAAAGGACAATATTATTAACTTTCTTTTTATGCACCTGACTCAAATGATAAATCGTCCTCCTCCTGACCGATTTCAATCGTCAGTTGTGGAGTTGGAGGTGAAACAATCTCATAATTTTCTTCTGGAAATGGTAGTTCAGTTGCCATCATGGCCCCCTCCTCATTGTCTGCTTCAGCACTCGCTTGAAACACATGAGGTTCTTGGGGAGATATTGAGCAGTGACCTTCATCTTCATAATTCTGCCGTCCACCGGGCTTGGGATAAGGAGAGAGTGGGGAATAAGGAGGCGCCTTTTCCGACTCGCTACTGCACGCCGTTTCGTTATCATCCTCCTCATCATCATCAAATGCAGCTTCCTCTGCCTTTCCTTCTCCTTCCACTTCAGAATCTACAGAGAAAAACATACTTATAGATTCCAGTGTTGATATTTCTAGCTTTTAAACAAATACGGAATAACTTCATTACCTGATTCAACTAAGGGATAATCCCGATTTGGAGAAACACACAAAACCATGTCCTCCAGCTCAGCCCCTTCTCCACTCACCACCTCAGTTTCAATCTGAACCCAGCTATTCGTCTCAAAGTCGACAGTCTCTGTCTCCACCACCTTTTCAACTACAGCGTCTATAGTTTCCTCCACAGCGACTTGAATGGCGGAGTCCCGATCAATTTCATCACGAGGGACTTGTTGCTGCTCGACTTTCTCTGCCACATCAGCCAATCCAATTAAGAAGGATGCCACGTTACAAAGCGCTGTCAACATCCCATTCCCTTCTTGGGGTGCTGACTCATCCTCGGTCTCCATCCCATCATCCTCCTCCTGCTGCTCAAATTGCATCTCCTCCACCGATTCCAGGGACTCATCCTCATTTTCAATAGCAAGTTGCTCACCCACATTTTCGTTTACTTGAACCGGCACTGGTGACGACACTGAAGATGCTCCATTTGCTTCAACTTGGAAGGTCTCAAGATGCTCAGTATTGGAAGCTGCTGCTGGTGGTTCTTGTTCATCGACCTCCGTGTCGGTGTCGAGGTCCGTCTCGTTCTCAAAGAGTTTCCCATCCTCAGAATCGGATGCCTCAATATCGGGTGAGCTCTCTTCGAATTCTTCTCGTAATGGCTGTTCTGTGGGTTCATAAACTTCGTCGCACAAATCGAGCCGTTCATCATCGTCATTGTCGCACAGACTAATAGCATCAGAAGTAGAGTTCGGAGCCTCTTCTATCTCCTCAACTGGAGGAGCTGGTGCCTGCGTAATAGTTTCCTCAACAGCACCTTTAATTTCAATCAAACAAAGGAAAACTAAGTATATAATTCGAAAAAATCAAGAAAAAGCTAATGAGAAACACGAAATGATGACTTTTATACCTGGAGTTTGCTCCTCAGTTTCATTCCCAAGCTTTTCTTCCTCTCCTACCGTTACTACGGATGAGGGCACCTCAACCGAATCGAACACGGAACAGCTATCGTGATCAAATTCTTCCACCATTGACTCTACCTCCCCTGTTTCTTTGGTCTCCTCTGGGATGTCTGGAATAGGGACTGATTCATGATGAGAGCCCAAAGTGACAATATTTTTTACTATTCCCTCCTCAGTGGAACTTACGACGGGGTCACAATCCATTTCCTGTCCAATAGAAAGAGCCTCTTCTTCATCCTTCTCCTCAGACGAGCGAACAGAAGCAGGTTCAGCTCCCAACGGCTGCTCTTCTTCGGGGATACCAGCTCTACGAGACTCTGAAAGCTTCACAATACGATTCTTTAGCACGCTAATATAAGCTAAGAGAGCGGCAACTTCAACGTTTTCTTCTTCTTCCGTTCCAGGAATAGGCTCACGCTCTTGCTCAGCGTCAATGTGTTGGTCAGGCAGGATCATCCCTTCTACGTTCTCTGTCTGCTCATGTACTTTAGCGGAAACAGTGGAGCCTACTTCCTCCATCTCATTCTCAAGCGTGTTTCTCTCTTCCTCGTTATCAGCCTCGACCTGAGCGTCCTCATGGACAATTTGCCATTCTACTGAAGGCGCAGCCAGCGAGGAAGGAGACAGTCTTTCAGAGCTTTCGTCCAGCTTCACTACTTCAGGGTTAGAGTTAAGTAGCAACGTGTTATCAATACTCTCCGTCTGCTCAGCTACTGAAGGAGAAACCAGGACGATATTCATTTCTTCAGGTTGCTCCCTATCATTCTTCTTTTCAGCTCCACGTTCTTTCTTCCTCATCTGGAGGATTGAGAGTCACGGTTTGCTCGCATTCAGCAAAAGTGTCAAGCTGTTCACCCTGAGTCTGAATCTCCATCGGCTGAACAACTTCTTTATCTGGAGAATAGAGAGCCACGGTTTGCTCGTCTTCAACAAAAGCGTCGAGTTGCTCGCCTTGAGCTTGAATCTCCAACGGCTGAACATATTCTTCGCCTCCATCTTCAACTTCTTCATTTAGAGGACAAATAGCCACTGTTTTGCTTGTTTTCAACAAAAGCGTCAAGCTGCTCGCCTTGCACCTGAATCTCTAACGGCTGAACAACTTCTTTATCTGGAGGATTGAGAGACACGGTTTGCTCGCCTTCAACAAAAGTCTCGAGCTGCTCACCTTGAGCCTGAATCTCCAACGGCTGAACAACTTCTTCTTCTTCAACATCTTTATCAGGAGGATTGAGCGCCACGGTTTGCTCGCCTTCAACAAAAGTGGGGAGCTGCTCGCTTTGAGTCTGAATCTTCAACGGCTGAACAACTTCTTCCTCTCCTTCATCAACTTCTTTATCTGGAGGATACAGAGCCAGTGTTTGCTTCTTTTCAACAAAAGCGTCAAGCTGCTCACCTTGAGTCTGAATATCCATCGGCTGAACATCTCCTTCAACTTCTTTATCTGGAGGATTGATAGCCACGGTTTGCTCGTCTTCAGCAAAAGCGTCGAGTTGCTCGCCTTGAGCTTGAGTCTCCAACAGCTCAACATCTTCTTCATCTTCTTCAACTATGACGCTTAATCTCCTAGCGAACAAACTCTTCCATTTCACTGGTTCAAAATCAATCCTCCTACTCTCCTTCAAGGTGGTAGAAGGAGCATCAGCATCAAAACTGATCCCCAATTCGGATGGAGTTGGAGATGGCGAGCAAAGAACAGAATCGGTCTCCACCATATCGTCTTCATCCACCGAGTCTGTCACGTTATCAGGAGCAGGCGGCGCATTCATCTCGACTGGCACCAAATCCTCTTCTTCTCCCTCAGTCTCCATCTGGGACATTTCAACATGTTCATCGACAGCTGAGACAATAGCAATACTCTCTGGCGGTTGGTCATCCACTTCCGTGTCACATAAGTCGGCGCCCTGCTCATCTTCAACGAGCGTTTCCTCCTCATCCTCCAAACATCCAAGGGAGCTTGAAGTTTCGGTTGAAATCGGAGCTTGGTCAACTTCTTCATTGGCCCGAGAATCTAAAAGAGTAGTGTACTTTAGTATTATCATAAAAATACTTCGTTTGTGGAGTTTTAAAGACGTGTTCCCTCTAAAAACTTTACCTGTCTCGATAAAAGCATCATCCCGGCTTGGAGAAGTCGATGAGCAACTCCCCAACTCAACTACGACTTCAGCGGGTGTTGGGCTGTTACATTCAACTGGAGAGGTTGCCCAGTCGGTTCGGTTGGGGTCAGTGGTTCTACTCTCATCCAAGGTGGTTAAAGAAGGATCATCATCAAAATTAATCCCCAATTCGGATGGGGTTGGAGATGGCGAGCCACGACAGGAAAAGGGATCACTTATCTCCTCCACTGACTCTTCTTCAACCAGGTCGCTCTCTTCTTCTATCATCTCGACAGAAATTGGCACATTCACATCTACTATCACCTGATCATCTCCTTCCTTCTCTCTTTCTTCTCTTACAATCTCCACCTGGGACGCTTCAACATGCTGTTCATCGACAGCTGATTCACTTTGTGGCAGCGGTTCATCCGTTTCCTCGGCATTTTGTTCAACCAGTTCTCGCTCCCCGCCTTCCAAAAACGAATCAGAACACGAAGTTTCAGCCGAAACCGGAGCGCTATCAACTTCCTCCACCGTGAATTCTCTCAAACCTGCTGGAGCTGAGACGAAAAGTGACGCTTCCCCGTCCAGCACAAAGTTACCCTCCCAATACGAAACTGCTTTGGTCTCTCCCACGTCGATTGAGTCTGGAGTTCCCACATCAAAGTCAGAACTTGTTCCTACGTCTGTCTGCGTCGATTTATCTCCTTCCTCATCAACCTCAACGGGATACTCGTTATCCGAGAGAGATTCCAGTATATAACTCCACCTCTCTTTATTCTCAACTGTGGGATCGGCTACAGCAATATTTTGAGAAGGTGGTGGTGGCTGAAGTTCCACAGGAATCACAGGAAGTTCTTCTCTCATCCCAAGATCGTTCTGAATCGTGATAATCACGACTTCTCTGCTGCCCAATGGATATTCATCACCCTATAAAATCATAAATAGTTAAAGTTTTCATTGAATTAAATGAATATTATAACCTAACTTAATTATCACGTTACTTACAGGTTCCACAGGCTCAATAATCGTGGAAGAAGCTAAAAATGGAGCAACAGACTCGTTCTCTTCCTTATTCAGCTCATCAAGGTCATGTGGAAGGATGCACTCCTCCTCTTCTTGCGTTTTGCGAACCTCCTCTTGTTTCTCCTCTACTTTTTTGTTGGAAGTGACTGGAACATCTTCATTTCCCGGTGGTAAAGGTTCCGCTTCATTATTTGGGGCCTGAGGAGGATCCACTTTCTTCTTTTTCTTCGCTTTCTTCTTAGGTGATGACTCCGGCAGTTTAGAAGCTGTTCCAGCAGTTTTCGGCCTATTTAAGCCGGAAGACGACGACGCGATAGCGGCAGCGGAAGTTGACGGCTGATTGGAAGACCTAGAACTGGCGTCGCCTTGCAATAGCCCATAATTCTGAATGATATTCTCTCTGTAGAAAATAAAAGTCCAAATCAACCAGCGCTCTCAATTATTATCAACCTTAATGATAAATTCGATACTTACGTCACAGCAGCATTCCTCTTCGAAGCCGGAATATCGTCTGGTTGCTTCTTCACCGTCTTCAGGTACTCTGCCGCCGCCTCATTTCCCAACTGCTTAGCCACCTCCTTCGGCTGTTTGTGAACCTTTTTCAGGTGGCGATCTAGATTGTCCTTGCGGCGAAACGGGGTCGCGCAGAGGCTACACTTGTAGGGCTTCAGACCTGCATTAAAGCCAAGGCTTAGTTGTAATCAAAAGCTCATGATTCACATCTTTTTCATTGTGTTTCTAACCTGTATGCGTAATCAAATGACGGCGGAGGTCCTTCTTGTTGGAGAAGCTCCTTGTGCACTTATCACAAGCAAACGGGCGGACATCGGTGTGCGTTTTCTGGTGGAGTTGAAGGGTCCACTTGAGCCCAAAGGATTTTTGGCATACATCACAAGTAAATGGCCGTTCCCCTAAAATAAAAGAGCCAAAATACCATTAAAACTCTATTAAAATGCCCTAAAAACCTCAAAAAATCACCGGAAACCAACCTGTATGAGTTATCATATGCTTTTTGAGGTTGGTCAATCCCGTGAACCTCTTCGGGCACATACTACAAGGAAAAGGTCGCTCTCCCGTGTGAATAAGCATGTGCGCTCTCAGCGCTTGGTTATTCGCAAAGCCTCGGTCACACTCTTGACATTTGTGGGGTTTCTCGCCCGTGTGGGTCAACATGTGTCGGGTGACCTTGCTCCTTTGGTTGAATCTCCGGTCACATTTGGGACAGGCGTAGGGTCTAATTCCGGTGTGAGTTCGGAGGTGGTACTCATAGTGGCTCTTGGAGATGAATCCTTGCCCACATGTCTCGCATTTGAAATGAAACTTGCCCGTCAAACAGACTTCGTGGTATTTGACATTCGCTTTGGTTTTGAACTTGTGGCCACAGATTGTGCACTCATATGTCGGGGGCTCATTAGGAATAGGGTGGATAGTGATGTGGTCGAAGATGACAACTGCTTTTCGCTTCCGTTTTGCTTGCGGCTCAGCTGATGATGAGGTTGAGGGGGTTGGCTCCTCTTCCGAGGTGGAGACGGAATCCTGAGCAGCTGATGAAGTTGAATCGGAACTGGATGAAGGGGCGGTGTTCTCCTTCTTGCTCTTTTTTCTTATAATCAGTTTCAACCTTGATGGTTGAGAGGTGGATGTTGGTTTTGTCTTTTGAGTCTCCTCCGTAATATCAGGAGAACTTCTCGCTTTCTTTTCTGGAGGAACTTTTTTGTTGGAACAACCAGGAACTCCCTCCTTCGGAAGGATTGTGTTTATCATCACTTTTCGCCTCTTTGGAATGGGCGATAGCTTCTTCTTCTTCACTGGCCCCTTGCTCCGGGTATTGTACGTCTGCTGAAGATTGGAGGAGCTACTTTTCTTCTCTGGTTTCTTGCAGCTCCTGCATTCCATCTCAGACTCTGCCATACAAGCCCTACACTTTCTACATCCACAGTTGTCCTTCACCCTCCTGTGATTGGTGGAGTTGAAAGGAACTCCACACTCACCACATTTCTCCAGTTCCAAGGAGCTATCAGATTCAGCGTCGTTAACATCCCAAGATGTTGCTGATGAAGAGGATGAAAAGCGACGTCGGCGACAAGAAGGTTGTGGTGGATCAGCTCCTCTTGATGGAGGAGCCTTACCAGCTCTCTTATTCCCACCCATGTCTTCAAAACACGAATATTTTCACAAAAACTATTGAAACTTTCGACACTGATGAATCTGAGATGAACAGGAGGAGGAATTCAACAACACCTGACCTCCGACACCGATGAACCTCAGCTCCTATCCAATTCAATCTTCCCGTGGCTAACGACTTCACAAAAAGTTGGCTAATTTCAATTAACTTTTCACCTAATTCTTTTGAAAACGAAAAAACTGTCCAAAAACTGTGTCCTTCTTACTGACTTGTTGTGGTTACTATAGCTGCAAGCTAAGCGCAGTGTCTGCCATGCAAAAACCCCGGTTTTGGGAGCTTAGCTTGTCAGATCTGAGAAAGTCAAACCAATCCTCAAAGAGCTACGCTGCTACACTAAACACAGCTTGTGATTGAGCTGGAAGCGTATATTGTATGTATTTTTAGGGGTATAAGAGGCGTAGATCGTTATAAGGATGTTTCTCACTCTCACAGGCCGCAGGCTATCATGTAAGCGAGCTGTAGCTTTTATGTACATTCATTTCTCTCTAGCTAGTCTTTGTCTAGTTGTGATTTCATGGCATTTCATTCATGGTTTTTGCATGCATTTCTACTCTCAAGTTGTAAAATGCTCATGATTTTTAGACAACTCTCATAGTTGAGATTGGAACGAAACGGGGTTGATTCTGAAATGCTGCATGATTAAGTCTGTAGTCGTCGTGCATGCATGCTTGTATTTTCAAGTTTTAATCAATGGGTTTCAACTAAACTGGAAACGTTGAACAAATATATATGTGGTTTCTACAGGAAAGGGTAAAATATTATAATATCTCACACAGGACATAAAATACATGGCATGGTTTGATTTAATGTACATCATATTGCCCCTTTGGTGATTGTAAAGACATAAACCTCAAAAGGATCTTTAAATTATTAACCACGGCACTGTAAATGTCGTTTCTAACGAATGTTACTATAAAATTACCAAACAATTCCCAAAACTTATTGGCAAGATTTACGTGATTGCTCCGCAGGCTACAGTATTATCTATTTAAAGCTTGTGTTTTGTAGTCAATACTCTGCCGTCCAAAACTTTTACGATACAAAGTACACATTATTATGAAATACTTGAACTTTTTCCTAGTGGAAATGGGATGCTGGAATTCATTTGAGAATGGAAACCCAGTTGTATGCAAAGTAGAAATTTGAAAAATAAGATGCCGTTGCCAGTGTTTTATTAACCACAAACTTATTCAACATGCAAGATATTATTAGGATGACCTTTCTAAGCAAGCTATGCGATTTGTCTTCGTTGACATACGACTTTTTGGTTCTACTAAAAATGTTTTCAAAATGTCTATGCTCCACATTTAACACCTCAATTTAGTACAAGTACAAAACTATGCAGCAGATCCATCGTTCATCGCAGAATTCCATTCTAAACTGAGGAGATGAGTTAGTTGGCTACAAATGACAGTATGATATATTATTAAATTTATTGCAGCCAAATAAAATTAAATAAATAGGTTCAAGGGCAAAGTTATAAAAAACGAAAAATGAGGTTTAATAATTTATAAAGAGTACTCCAATTAACATAATATAGCATTCCGCCTTTATACAAACTTCACAAGTCAATACAAAAAGTTTAAAAAAAACAAAAGCATTACAACTATCTTTGTTTTTAAATGTGTTGCAAGATCAAAGCTCGTTTTGGTTTCTCGTTCAAGCTTTGAATCCCAGCTCTGGATGAAAATACTCCAAGTGGTTTATCATAGACTGGGGTTTCAGCGTCAACCCACACACCCACAGGTGGCTCCATTTCTACTTTGGTGCAGTTTTATATGCTCATCCTATCATGTGTATTTCCACGCCAATTTGTATGTTGAAACCCTATCTTTTTCCCGTGGAAAGTGGTGGCGCTCTTCATGCACTTTTATCATCCCAGAACCAACGAACCAGTCACAACTCCAGCAAAAACGCCATCATCCCTTCAACATGATTGAGGTTCACGTGCTCTTCAATTTCCTGCAGTTTGAAGAATTCGGCTGGCCACTTTCTACATTCGTATTTTGAAATGTACTCCTGCTTAAAAAGCGTATAGTTTTGGTTTGACCCGTCCACGACCCAAAAGTTTGGAAGGAGGGCCCACTCATTCAACTTCAGACTATTTTCCGAATGCCATTTTTCATTGTGATCGCAAATATTTTCAACTCGCCAGCTGCAAACCAGGCAAATGACACCTTGCAAACGTGATTGTTTCTCGGTATGAAGTTGAAAATGTTTTCGGAGCTCCTGCTTATCTGGCTTTATCAGTGCAGAACAATCCTTGCATTTGTAGTGACAATTTATCACCCCAGTTTCTTTGTAGCGTGTATAAGAACCTGGACAGTTGCGGCATTCTATGCTGCGGTGGTGAAAACGATCCTCTTCCGAACGGAAATTCCACAGTAAATACAGTCAACTTGTTTTCTACCACCTCTATTATGCGTGGAACGGTGCTTCTCCATTTCATTTCTTTTCACTTTAGCAGGACATTTGCTGCATTCGTAAAATGTGTCACCTGAAGGATCCGTTGTTCTTGTAAAGTCAGCGAAATTAGGATTATAAGGTACGTGTATGCGATTTCTCCGCTCTTCCCTTATATTTTGTACGTCCATGTCCGTTTCCTGTTGACGTGAACAACCTGGGGTAATCGAGTTCAAGTTAATTGGTGCATGATCTGCAGCTTGGGAACTTGTTGGTGGAGTTGATATTGAATCTGAGCTTTCATTCATTTCGTTTCCTTGTTGAAGGTTTTGTACAGGAGGAGAAACATTCTCCTCAATTTTAATATCTTCTATTGAGTTACTTTCATTGGGAATGACATCACTAATAACTTCCATTCTATTTGAATGCTCAGGGCCGTCAATGGACACTTCTGGATAGTTTCTCTATGAGTCCCAGCTGGGATGATAGATTGGTTTGAAGAAGATGATAATGATGTTGAGGATTGCTTCTGAGCTTCGGAAACATTTTCATTCTATTTATCTTCATTGTGTCGGTTCGTTTCCTTTTGGGAACAGGCCCTGCTACCCTGATTGTTCGGGTCATACTTCTCTGCTTTTTTGTTTGCTTCTCTTGCTTCACAAGAACGGTTGGACCTTCCTCCACAATCATCTGCTTATTGACATCCACCTCCACCCCTTCGTTATCAGAAACCTCACTTGTTTCTTGAGGCTCTTTAAACCCTATACTATTCGGAGGAAATGCTTGCTTGCTTCAGATACACATCCATGTACCAGAAATTTTTACTGAAACACAAGCAGAGGATGTGTTTTTGATGCATAACCTTCCTCGTGGTTTCTTGAAAGTTTTGTTGAGTTTTGGTTCACAGAATTCAGACGAAGCATTTTATGCATATAAAACTGCCACAACTATTGATATTTGTACAAAGCACATACATTCTCTTGCATCTTGCTCAGTTTCACTACAATGATGACAAGCCTTGCTCTCAAGAACCCTCAATTGAACGAGTGTACATAAGTAAATTGGAAGTTTTATGACCGGACCTTTTTGTGAGACGTTGAATATTGTAAAAGAACGGTTATTTCCCTTTTATCGCGACAAAACTTTCAAGTACATGTATCATGTCTTTTGGAGGTCAGAAAAGTGGCAGATTTCTCAAGTCTAATATATTTGGTTTATGCCATCCATCCATGGATTTAAGATAAAAATTAATGTGAATTTATTTGTAAAAGATAAAAACAAAATAAAATATGTATAAGATGATTGGTACAACTGAGTTCATTAAACGTGACAATTTCTCAAATAAATAATTTTAATTCAAATGCCCTTTCTAAGCTCATTATGTGACGTTCCAGCTCTCTTGAGCGAGAGTACTAATTCCCATAAAAACATAGGTTTAACTTACATTCTTGACTGATTTTACAATCGACATAAATTACATGGTTTAAAACATAGGAACTTATCTCTTTGACAAATGACTTTTTAAAATTGTTTCGTGTTGTTGAGCTTGACAGTTGACACACATGATATACCCGTGTTTCATGTTTTGATGGATTACATTTCCATCTTTTGAAACGACCAAGAAATATTTCCCCGAGTAGACACTTGCCCTTCATATAGCTGGTGTGAAAGTACTGTGCAATTCCTTTGACACAGTTTTTCAAGCGTTGGCTCCATGTTCTACCCAGTTTACAGGGGTTCCTTAGTATCTAGCGATGTCATTTATACAAATAATCTTGGATTACGAGGAATAAATTTAAATATATTTTCTATGGAACAAATATCTTACTGCAGACTGATAGCGTGCCATTCTGTATCTTTGAGCTTTTTCTTCCAATCGATGCAGATGCAAGGGTAACACTTGTTGAGTGCAAACAAAAATTGTAACTGTAAACAATATCAATGTTGGTACGCTTACAGATCCTTCTGAAATCATGTCTTTGTTTGGTTTTATAAAATGGTAAACTTTATTTAGGAAAACTTACGATAGTTAATAGAAATTTTATTATAAACAGTACTAACGTAGGTTCTTAACAATAAAAGCTATACGTAACTTCAATGCAAAAACATTTGAATTTGTTGAATGTATTCTGACCAGATTTTTGTACCAAGTTAAATTTCATTTTTCTAGGTAAATCGTGCCCACTGCATCCTGGCTTCAGTATTTGTCATTTTTAGCTAGACGTTTTATATGGCTGGCTTAACACTTTTCTAAAGTAATGAAAATAAACAACTACAAAATTCTCAATGATATTAGTAAGAAGTCCACATATTATGGGGCCAAAATATTATTTATAGTTAGAGCAGTTGCATTTAACCGTAACCCATTCATCAATTTCTATTGTCTTTGTAAGCGTAACCAAAATTCAACATCCGTACCGATTGACTGCGTTTAATAGGAGGATGCAAATTTTCTAGTAGCGTTGCATACGCATTATAAATACGCCTTTAATAAATAAAAAGTTTCCTGTTTTATTAAAGCAGCACCTACATTTTTAAATAGATGTGGTTTCCTTTGATACAGGAAGCTATTAGTGCTAATTGCAACGAATGTTTTTTAATAAAATATTA
>LJIJ01003248.1:0-20302 GCA_001718145.1 Orchesella cincta | reverse complement strand
GCGCTTTACGGAAGTTAATAATCAGCACAATTCTGGACAACGAGGAAACCGTTCAAAAAGGTGGAAATTCCTGAAAATTTTGTAGGAACGCTTTGTGACCTCCATTTTGAGAGTCCGTTTTTATGGAGGGCAACTAAAGAGTTTAATCCAGTTCCTTTCCCGCATGTGAAACATCTGGGCTTCTCCATTCCAAAAAATGAGAAGGATGATATTTTTTCATGAAAAAATTCCCTCGTTTTATATTGCTGAGTCTGCCATTTACGTTTGAGAATGGGCTTCATATTTGTAAGCAAAAGTAGCTTCCTGATAAGAATGACAATGTTTGTAAGTGGTGGTAGCCTGAAAGAGAATCGGAGTTAATGTAATTAACAAGGAGTCGTGAAACGTGTCACGCAAGACAGACATTTTGTAGATGACGTGTGAAAATATTATTTTGACAAACACAGTTATATGATGTTAATTAACAATTTTCTGAAAACTGTAGTTTTTATGTCAATGTTTACAATTAGTATGCTATATTATGCGAGGAAGCAAATGTGTCAGTTTTTTCAAGACAGAAAGCATTTTTTTATCTTCACAAGATACAACATGTTTAGTTCATTCAGATGTTGCTTCAATGAAAAGTGTAACTTTGGGCATGATAATGGATTTAAGTGTTACCAAAACCTGAATTACTCTATTTTGCGCTAACAGAATGATTGTTTAGGTAATGAAATAGTATAAGTTCTATAAGTCCGCTTATGAATTTTAACTTAAGTAATACATTGTTGATAAAATTTTAGTTTAAGAACATAACGTTTAATAATTATTGCTGTTTCGAATACTGTTCCAAATGATTGCTTTTGTTTCATAGCTTTGTTTAAAATAATCATTACGTAATTAAAAAATAATTTTTAACATAATAAAAGGTTTAATCAATTTTGTTTAGAATTATTATCTTAAACAACGTTGTACGTACTTGTGTTGGAATAAATAATATAGTAATTTTTACCCTAATATGTGTTAACGCTCAGATCAACCCAATATAAAAAAGGTGGAAAGACTTTGTCTGCATATAACATACACAGTCAATTTTGTTCTATAATTCAAACATTTACAGTCAATAAGACTTAAAACACAGTCAATTTTAAGGCTAATGCATTTTTACTTCCCTGCTTTTGCATTTTTAAAGGGTACCTTTTACTCAGGGGTGTTTTTCATATCTAGTTTTATTGGCATGCTCAGGTATGCCTAGGGTTCTTAAAGAAAATGTACTTTACAAGATAACGGTATCTACTTTAATTACTAGTTTCTTGGTAAGTGTGCAGATACTATTGTTGAATGAATGAAAACATTCACTAGCTTTTGGGTACACTTTTATCATTTTAAGTATGTTGTATTTGCATTTCCACTGTTATGAGTGGAGTTCCGTCAGATTTCAACCCTTTCAAAAGACTGGAATACATGCAACCAGATTCTGGACTTACAACAAAAAGCCGCCATCCAAACAACTATTTAAAAGCATCATTACCTTCCACTCAAAGCCACACAAGGAAAATCATTATAACATTCTACGATTTCTGATAGCAAGCAAGCAAGCGAGGCAGCGTGTAACTTTCATGTCACCAGCTTGTTGTATGAAATTGAGGTGCGTTTGTTGTTGTTTTCCCAATATCGCACAACACCATGATCATGAAACCGACAAACAAGTAGACAGCTCGGGTAGAAAACAATGTTGGCTTTTTCGTTTGAAAGTAACATCGAGCAACACGTCGTATTGTATACCTAGTGGGAAATCCATCATTTCCTCATGTGGTAGCTCTTTCCTTTCACGTTGCCACAGATTTAATGCATGGAACAAGTTCTGCACTCCCATTCATCAGCAATGACAAATACGCAGTAGATCACATTTAAAAAGGAACTTGTCTCCAAATGATGTGAATGCGTGAATACCTTGCAGTATGTTGCACTAATATAAAACAAATCGTAACTGGTTCTGGAGAAACAATTTTGCAATCGGCTGCAGTAAAAAAGTCAACGATTTCGTGTCAGTGTGGCTAGCATATAAATAGAAAGTTTTTTAAATGCTTGATTTGTTCTGCACATATCCGTTGGTGACCTAAGCGAGGAATAAAATCGCCACCTTAATAATGACGCGATAAAGTCTGGGAGAAATAAGTGGTGAGACAGATTTGTCTTCTGAAATTTAATCGAGAGCAAAAGCATGCATAAACGTGCATTGCAATTTCCCGTATGTATCAATATAAAAGAATGGAGGATGCCTGAATGCACGTTTTTATCAAAGTACACCAAAAGTCTGAAAATGGCACTTAAATTTTCAACAAAAACGTACGATGCCTTCGTCGAGTTGGAGCTTTATAACACTCCAGTATTAATTTTAGGACACGGCTTGAATTCATGAATGAGCTGATTAAACATCGTTCTCCCCAACTCAGATATTTAGTTTCTAAGCCAGAATCAAAACACTTGAGTACGTCATTGTTTTAAGGGCAAGCCGGTAGCTGATTTCTACAAGCATATTATTGCCTTCCTCATGTCTCTCTTAGAAAGTCACAGAGCGAGTTCAGAAAGAGGAAGATCGGTACATAACCACAAAAGTTGCATAATTCGCAAC
Source organism: Orchesella cincta (assembly GCA_001718145.1). Lineage (NCBI taxonomy): Eukaryota > Metazoa > Arthropoda > Collembola > Entomobryomorpha > Orchesellidae > Orchesella > Orchesella cincta. The sequence continues at coordinate 17,688 of LJIJ01003248.1, read as the reverse complement.
AATTTGTTACAAACCCACCAGTTGAACAATCCATGCTTCCATCATCATCAAGCTAACCACATGAATTCGCGTAGGCATGTAATAAAAGGGAACTAGTCACTGGTTTTATTCATATATGCATGCATGTATTCTTGCTTTTTACAGAAAAACTGTATTCGTAACGCAATTAGGTCTGTCAGATTTCAACTCTTCCTCGTGATTTTATTTATTTGTGACTTCAATCTGTGTGCAACAAAGACGTGTATATTTTAGAAAAGAAGATGAATGGGATACTAAACGGCTAAACTGTATAATACTAAAATGATCCATTTGTTTTATGAGGGGAGCACTGTCAGATTTCCAACAAACAGGAATATATAGCAACTCACTTTATATAAAAAGTTGAGAGCCAAATGCATCCGTAGGTGAGACTGAGAATACAAAACAGCAATAAACGAGTGAAAATAATCATCATCATTTCATTCAGCGCCACAATACCACAAATAAGTAGCATTCATTCGTGAAAGGTTTTGAGGTTTGGCTTCACAACTTTGGAAAAATAAAAATTCTCGAGGCTGTCAACGTCACGGGCACTACCTGTGATGAGACTGGTAAAGAGGTTGTGGCTTTATAACTCTCTAAATTGAAAAAAGTGTATTTGTCTTTTAGTTCCTATTTTAGTTTGAATTTAGTTTGATTTCGTCATAAAATGCAAATGAATCAATTCACGGTTTTAAGAAGATTGAAAGACTGATAAATAAGGAGTAACTGAATAAAGCATGTTTTCGCCTTGGAGCCGAGCTTCCAGTTCCGAATTAATGATATCGTCATCTTCTCCAAGTCCTCTTGTAATCTAAAGCACAAAATGTTGAATGAGACGGTGAAACGTAAAGCAGCAGCACCACCTCATAGAAATCAATCCCCTTCAATATTTCCGAGTCGGCATTGAATAGGATTCCACAGAAGCAGATGGCTGCTAATACCAATCATGTTGTTTGTCCTGGTGGAGACGCAGGTGTAGCTACATCACCTGAGGTGGCACATCCCCATCTTCCTGAAAATTGAAGCTTGATCAAGTGGGACAATCTTTGCAAAAGAAAAACCCTTTTTCAATATCATCAACAAATCCACCCAAGCGTTCAAAAGCTCATATGAAGTTGGATTTGACCGATTTCTCCTCTCCCCACAATCAATATATTCACTAATTTGGCCTGATAGGAAACCAGCAGTCCAGGACAGAACAAATTCTGTATGCAACCTCCAACTTGAGAGTGCTATCAACTTGCAATATGTTCACGCAACGTAAAAGTTGAGTTCAATTTGATATGCATTTTGACAATAAAACTGAATGCATTGGTATCCCCACAATTTATAAAAATCACGATGATGATGAAGGACTATACGTTTGATCTCTGTTTACATGTTTATTAATGTAGTTAATTCGGATTGAATTACATATACCTGATCGTATCATTAAACCACTGATCAGGCTTTCTGAAATGTATAAACTGATATTGGGAGTCACACCTGGTTGAACAGAATTATGATTGGATGTGAAAACCCACTTTCAACACCTCTTACGTGGAATGCAGAACGTTTCTTTAAGATTTTTTGTAACGCTTGCATGCGTGACTCTAGTCGAAAAGAAAGAACGAGCGAGTCAACGCAAAGTGAAAGCTAAATGAATAATATGTGGGGAATTTATTTGTACGATTGACATACAATTGTACAAGTTTGTAACTGATTAAACTTTGCAAGCAGGGTTTGATGTTTGATAAGTGACAAATAATGATGTATCCTACGTCATCTAAGTTTATTTTAAATTTCATTTTACTTTCAGCATAATATTTAATATTATTAATATTATTCAGGTTTTAAAATTAAATCTGCTGGCCAACGACAGTTTACTGATGTAGTTTTGCGTGATACGTTGACTCATAAACTGCTATTCGATTTTTGTCATATTGTCATGACACTTTTACCAAAAACACACATAAATGGATTGTTAGTATTGCCGGGGGTTGATTTTGCACGGTATTATCCACGAAATGGCACGTTCCAGGGCATGGGGAGCGATTGAATTTGTCTTTGAAATGCATTTGCGTTTGCTGAACACAAAAAAGTTTCCTATTGATTGGAGCCGTTCTGATATGCTTGTTGTAAATGAGAATGTAGTGCAGATCAGAAAACTGCAATGAATGAAATTTTAGAATCATATTTTGTTTTGCTGTACATAATATATTTTGGCTAATTTGTAGCATGCCTTTCAGTTCTACTTAATCCGCTTGAGTGCATTGCATACATGCTTTACCTGACTGCTCTCGATTTGACACCTTCCAAAATAACCAATTTTGCTCGCCTTAACTAGATTACCCCGCTCTCGTCTAGTAAAACTGTCCGACTGATGAATTTCTATCAACCCATGTCCAGGAAGAATGCTAACACACTCTCTTTCTATAATATTGGTCTCTTGGCATTTCTTTCCAATCAGCTCTGCGTTATGCTGAGATTATAGATCTGAAAGCACTTGGTCAACTCCACATTAACCAACCTAAACAAAGTGCCAAGCTAGAGATGAATGAGAATCATCATCACGATAAATGCCAGATTAAAACTGAAAATTTATTAAAATTAAAGTCAGATTGAATAAAGTTTTTAGAAAGGTACATTTCCCAAAAGTGTAAATGAACAAGGTAATTTTAATTCAGCAATAATTTGGTGGGATGAGAAACACAATCCGAAAGTATTAGAGTCGAAATGATTTTTTTTTAGATATTATAAACAAATTTATTTTCTGCTAATTGCTAGAGTCATTCTGATAGGTCTATATACAATGCAAGTATTTCAAAACATCTTTTTTCAATCCAAAATTAATATAAAGTCGGATAAGAGACACAATCATGACGGGATATTGAGACAGGTAGCAGACTCCTTCTGAATCTCTGTGCATACCATCAAACGAGTGCTCAATACTCATGTACAGTGTGCGTACTCCAACGCCGGTAAGCAAAATAAAACCAATAAAACGTATACATGGTACATGCTAGGTAGTTTGAAATCTATCTTGTACGTACTTCCATATTCACACGCAATGTTTACTTGTGCGCCTTTTACTGAAAGACTGCTAAAATTATATTTTTTTAAATCAAGGAAAATAAATTTTGATATACTTGTTGTGAATGAAACTGTTGTGCAGTTCAGAACCCTGGAATGAATGAAATTTTAAAATCATATTTTGTTTCTTCTGTGCATATTACATTCTGATTAATTTGTAACATGCCTTTAAGTTCTGCTTAATCTGATTGAGTGCATTGGAAACATGCTTTATCTGACTGCTCTCGATTTGACACCTTCAAAAATATCGAATTTCGCTTGCTTTAACTGAATTGCCCCACTCACATCTAGGAAAACTGTCCGACTGATGATTTTTTATCAAACCAAGTCCAGGAAAGAAGCTAATGCTCTCTCTTTCTATAATATTGGTCTCTTGGCATTTCTTTCGAACGAGCTCTGGATTGTGTGGAGATTGTAGATCTAGAAGTACTTGGTCAACTCCACATCAACCAATATGGACAAAATGCCGAGCTAGAGATGAATGAGAATCGTCATCGTGTTCACGATAAATGAAAGATTAAAACGAAAATTTATATTAAAATCAACCACAATTAAAGTCTGATAGAATGAAGTTTTTCAAATGCGCTTTTCCCCAAAATGTTAATTAAGAAGGTAAAATATTTATTCAGCAATAGTTTGAGGAGATTAGAGACAATATCCGAACGTATACGAGTCTAAATGATTTTGTAAATATTATAAACAACATTTTTTTCTGCTCCTTTTAGCGTCATTTTAACAAGTCTACATACAATGGAAATATTTCAGAGCATTTTATATCAATCCAAAATTAGTATGAAATAGGATAAGAGACACAATAACCATGACGTGATGTTGGTTGCAGACTCCTTCTGAATCTCTGACCATACCATGAAAGGATTCTTCAATACTCATGTACATTGTGCGTACTCCAACGCCGGTAAGCAAAACAAAAGCAAGTCATTTGTTTAAGGGACATGCTAGGTTGTACTCTCTTGTGTATTTTCATATTCACACGCAATGCTTACTTGTGTCGCTTTTACTATAAGACTGGAGTAATAATTATATTACAAATGGGTAAACTGTCCATGCCCGTGCTCATGTTTGAACATATTTGCAGTGTTTATCGTATTAGTTGAGTTTTCGTGGAAATAGTGCACTTCCACCTCGGAAAAAGAGGAAGCGAGCACATGAAATGTTAAAAGGATAAATTCATTATTCGCATCAAAAGTATAATTTGTTGTAATTTTTTACATTATGTTAGTTTGCGATTTGGGACTATATATACTATGATACAGCGATAGAGGGTGGTTCTTTTGGAGTGAATGATTTTTGCTGACGATCAATCACCTCTCACCAGCACTCCATTGAGGCAGTTGAAGAGTGCGTGGCTCGTAAACCAGAACCAGACTCGACTTGAATGTGCTCGGCTCTGGCTAGAAAAGCTCAAGCCAGGTAACGCCTAAGAAACATGAATAAATATATATTCTGAGGTGGGATTGTGGTGTTAGAGCTCCTCTCCGATGTTTCGCATTGCAGTTATGTAGAAAGAAAATGAGGAGAAGAAGAGAGGGATGGGGGAGAGTGGCTAGGCTGGGAGTTTTGTTTGGGAAGAAGAAACAGGGGAGAAATGTAATAACCAAATCCTGCAAAGACTTGTGGGGTAATTGGCACTCGAGCTGGATACTACGTGATAAACTCGGTGAAACAACTAGATACGATGGTGCATAGGACCATTCATGGCTTCGTGAACGGGTTTGAGCTTGGGCGTCGCAATTTTGAAAACTAAAGTTTCTCGAGGCCGTCAACATCGCGGAAAGTAATATTGATGATAAAGGAAGACTTCTAAAACTTACGGGAAATAAAAAAACACAGTTTTTTATAGCTGTTTTAAGTATTCTTTAGTCATAAGGAGGTTATAGTTGTCTTGTGGACATAGTCGCCTCTCTACGAAGGGCTAAGCGTGCTAGCGGAAATCCAGCAAAAGTGAGCTTGTCAAATTAAAAATTGTGATGCAACAATTTCCACCTGTTTACTAACTGCTTCTTCTGCAGTATAATCTGCGTATTCTCTAATTTTGCCAAGTGCTCCATTTTGTCCAGGTTGTCAATTTTGTTCAAATATGCTATCTTTTCCAATCGTTTCTGCTCCAGATGATTCTCAAACCTGACACTTTCCTGTGAGGGTATATCTCACGGCTGTTGCGGAATATTTTTCTTTGCTGAATCGCTTTCTTTATTAAACATATTACAATAAAATAAAATATTTGCAAAAATATGAGCGATTGTGGCTGAGTGACTTTTTTGCATGAGAGTTTTCCATTGTTTCATCATGCATCATTATCGACATTGACTAAGGCTGCATTCCATTTTCTTACGTTGCCCCCAACAGGCAGCCCGGCCACTTCTCTTGTTGTTGATATTACGGAACTACAATGTTTTCTTCTACTGTTCGGAAATTCATTTCATTAAATTAACTCTTTTGAAATTGGAAATGGAAAGTTACTGCCCAGTGTGTGGGGAGGAGACCCAAAGTGAAACTACTTCAAATGCAACAAATACCGGTCGTTTTGTGAAGGAGCCAGAGTTTGCCAAAGTTTTCCCGTGTTTTCTCAGAGTTTTTGAGGTGAAGGATCCTCCATGGTTCGAGAAGGCGTTTGTGTTCTGTTCAGAATGCAGCCGTCAGTTGACAGTGGTGTCGGAGTTGGAGGAGGTGATGAAAGAGGTGGAGAGGAGGCTCAAGGAGAGTGAAAAGGTGGTCCAGGACAAGTTAAAAGGTTCAGAAACAAGTTCCAGTCGAGTTGAGTTTACGGGAGGGACAAACGCTATAGGAAAGTTAGGGAACAGTATTTGAGTAAGGGTTTAGTTATATACAATGTGTACAAAACTTTGGAAATATTGAGATAAGAACCTTCGTTTTTTAAATTGCTTTTTTGCCCTTTTGTAGAAACGAACGGTGGCACACAAGGAAGAGAACCTGAGCACGGATCATCTACAATTGTGTCTCTATTAACTTACCAAGAAAAACAACCAGCGTACGTTAATGTGGAAGTGGACCCTTCCGTAGCTGAAGATTTATGTGGTGAAAGTGAAGTAGCTGACGCAGAATCCGTAACCGTCAGGTGACACCCAACTAGAGAATCCCGTTCCGAGACCAAGACGGCATCACGCCTCCAAACGTTTCAACCCTGATGCAATTTACACCCAAGAAGAAAAAGGAAGAGACTTCAATAAAAACAGGAAGGAGGATTACCTACATCCCAAAAGACGTCCATCAAACAATCAAAGTTGAGGAAGGTGAGGAATAGGAACTTCATAAAATTTTGATTGAAATGGAGTGCCCAACTGCTCCTCAACAGGGTAAAAAAAATATTTCTGTCGTTACTTCTTTTACTGCTGATTAAAAACGATTTAAGTTTTCCTGTTTGTGTGTTTCAGTTTCAGCACCATCATCACAATCATCATCAATGGCATCTACCACAGATCCTTTTTCCTTTGCTCAACAACTGGATGGTGGAGAATATCAAGGTGGAAGTGACCCCTGAAGACGACACGCTCACCTCGTCTCAAAATCCAAAGGTTAAAAGCCTCCCTCGCATCCTCAGGAAGTACACTCAAACAGCACGCCTCTCTGATTTTAATATAGCTACTGGTTTGCTCAAACTCTTCACGGAAGACGTCAACCTTCCTTGTTTGCGAGAAGTAAACTTCCGCGTGTGATGTTTGTGCTGATAGAGTTGTAGAGGAATCTCTGCTTGATACCCACATAGTTGAAGTCCAACGATCTCAAGAAAATTATGATGGGCTCGTCACGGAAAAAGTAAAAGAGGCTGAATTAGAATGGGGAACACCTGGAAAACCTGTGGTTACTCATTTTGGAATTCGACTAGATAAAATTGGGGATGGGAAGCAGTATCAATCGTCACAAAAATTGCATTGATAACTTCTGGAGGTAGTTTATTTCAGGAAGATTTGTTGCTGTAATTATTGATGAATTAGAGTTTACTTTTTTTTCTTGAGGATCAATCTCGTTCTCTTTCTTTTCTTTATTCTGTTGTATACCAATTCTGCAGGCTTCTCCATGCATGTGCACTTTTAATGTGAGCTGTTTACACATTGATTAAATAGCTGATAGTTCATATGCAGAAATGGACACATTTGTCACACAGCTTCCTTTTCATTCTCAATTCGACTTATAATACATTTTCAGATGATACTGAATACCAACCACGTGCAATAAAGTTATAAATACCTTTGAAATCTGTCTATAAATAGTAATTTATTCAGCAATCCCATTCAAATGGAAAACACACAAATAAATTTGAATCAGTCATAGTTGCTTGTCATGTTTTATCATTACTCGAACGATTTCCGGTCCTCAGCCGACAAGCATGAAAAAGGAAGCATGGGAAACATAAGAATTCAACTTATTTCCATTGAAGAGGTTATGGGAACGGTTTTTACTTACAAACCACAATCCCTTTTCACAAGGAGTCTTTCCGTTTTAGTTTCTAATTCGTACATGTTTTTCAGCATCTGATCAAATTTAATAATGATATAATCAAATATGGGCAATTAAATCCGAATTAGAGGAACATAGTAAGGCTGGATATGATTCGATATACTTTACTTCTTATTTGATCACATCAATAAATGGAACAAGAAGTGTGTGTACTCACAGTAAGTGTGAAAAGAATCCTTTACTGGCTTGCTACTACATCCCTTTTCTTGCGTCTTTCTTTTCTACTACATCCCTCAAGTGTACAAACGTAGAGGTCTAATGCGGACTGTGGCTGAATGTGAAAGAGAGATATGCATGATGTACGACAAGCAATGTCAGGTACGTAAAGGACTCTTTTTTATTGTAAACTATCTTCCGTCATGCAAAAAGTATACATTACATTTTTTTTATTGATGTTTACTATTAAAATTCATCTTAGGTTTCGAGTTTTTTATGCGTGAACATGCTGCATGTAGTTTTCTATGGAAAGTTGGAGCTTGCTAGCTAATTTCATTTTGGATTATTCTCATGGTTTTGCTTTTGATGGAACTTCCTGTCTGCAGCACTTCCCTTTTGGTTACTCAGCTGCCATGTGTACTTTGAGATTTGAAAGACGAATCAAAAATACGATATTTTCTTTACATTATTTGAAGGTGGTTGTGGCTGAAATTCCCACCTCAGTTTTGGTTTACGCATGTCACTTACGGGTTTTTAAACCCTCTATTTTGAATGCGGTAAAGAACTCAGTCCTGTCACTTTTATATGCTGCATTCTTGAAATCAGTAGTTGTGATCCTTCGATTGATCAACGAAAAGACGACATTGGTGTATTATTATCATCATCATCATCATTTTGTTCGTGTAGCCAACTTGAACGTTGGTATATTTCATTTTCAGTGCAGCATTACATTTTTGTGATAATGTCAACAAATGGCTATGAAAGTGTACACATTGAGAAACTGATAGTCGACAACAGTTTATCTGCGTTTGGTTGTAATGCACAGCTTCACATGCTCTACAAAGTACGCAAGCATTTCAACAGAATTAAAAGCATTTTCTAATTTATCCACACAGGAGAATAAACTGTGGATGTATTTGCATCATAGGACATGATTTCATAAATATAATTCAATACGCCCCAACTTTCTGATCTGCCTAACACTCTGATTCACAACAACCACATCAGCAGTATTTATTATCGCAGTATAACGATTGTTATCGTTTCTCAGGCAAGTGTCGTTTCATGATTATTACAAGCGTTTTCAAAGCACATAATTTGATTTTTTTTTTTCAAATCCATGATAGATTGCATAACATTTTATTGAATGATCCATATTCAATATTTTGAGGGTAAGTAGGAAGATTCCTGTTATAGCTGCAGAATTGTGACCGATTTTGACAATTTTTTAAAAACGTTTTGCCGGTGTGTTGTTACTTATCGCAACGATGATTCGTTAGTTAGATTTCACTCGAATTACTGTTGGAGCAGATGTCGAATTGATATGAAACTACATCAAGGGAAATCAACCAATCTATCTTACATACACTTTCTTAATGTAAACGTAAAATATTTTGGTGGCGTGACAATACCACATGAAATTGCGTTATTTTATGCAATGCACATGCCTTTCCAAGTTTTGTTCCCAATCTTCTAATGTTCATACATTTTAATGACTCATACGTTGTTTTTGTGATAAAAACTGTATTTGGTCATATTATCAAACTGAACAAAAAGCTAAACATATGTATACACGCTGTGAAAAGAATTCAGGATTGAATTGCATCACTACAACATCTTTTGTCTTGATTAGGTTCACGCTAGTGGATAAAGAGATTCTAGCTAAAGAACCAGAGTGAACTAAAACCTGATGTCAATCATCATATCATCGTAATTTCGTGTTACCACATTAGACAGAGTTGGTATATGATTGGTTTTGTGGTTCTCTGTGTAATGCAAGCGATAAAGCCAACATGCAAGAGGTTAGCAGAGCATAAAGAGTCTTTCACACCAAATGAATTTTTGAGATCTGAATTAAATGTTAAGTGACGCTTCAAAGGGAACAAAGTAGAAGACAGCGAGCAAAGCATTTCATACGACGGAATCTGTATGAAATGGAATTAAAATGCCAAGAGCTTTGTTTGCAGGAAAGCTGTGAAACACAATAGTAGATTTGTTTTAGTGCGAGCTCTGCATGAGATGGGTATACGTGTAAAAGCTATGGCTGGATGTAGAAGAGAGAGATAGAATGCAAAGTATGTTGCTCAACAAAAGGTAAGCTGATTGCAGCTTCAAGTTTGGAATGACATACAAAATTTGTTTGACACTTCTTGTCGCATTGCTTTCCATACATATAAGATTCCGCTTTTATGTGCGTGTTTTCTTGCAGACATGCTATGCAGAACAAAGTCGGAAGGCTAGTTTGTTCATGTACACACCACATAACCAAAAATTCTTTTGCAAGTCATAACATTCTTGCCAAGTCATATCGCCGAAAAATTTTTTTCGTTTATTTATGACAACTATGAATACGGGATAGATCGAATTCAGGTGGTTTCGTTTTGCATGCAGGTAATAATATGGAGTGTACAAAATAATATATCCGTTTGACGTTACTTTGCATGGCATCTACAATCACACTGAAAAAAGAGATGTACTGCCAAATACAGACAATAATGTGACGCACGTTATTGTGCTTCGTCATAAATGAATGAGTCAGTTGTAGCAAAAGCTAAATCTGAAGTGAGGGTAGCACATTTTTATTTATAATATGCAATTTATGTAAATTATGCAAAATGCTTAATTTTTTACACTTGTATAATAGCTAATTGCTTTACTAGCAGTTGCAGCAACAATAAAGCTGGAGATCATGAAAAGCCAGGTTTTATTTAACGAGAAAACCACAATGAGCACTTTTCCGATTCTTTTATAAACGAAAATAGATGTTAGCAATTAGCTGAATCGCAGTGCAATCAGTGAACAAATCAGCAAAAGCTGCTAATTTGATTCTGTGGATGATGAGTGCTTGTGATCATATGGTTCTTCATTTCGTTGCAGACGAATCGTTTCCAACCGAGTTTGATTCATAAACTATCTGGATCATCATTCTTTTCCGTTTCAACTCTGTTTTCGTAGTCAGTCTCAAACATTATGCGCAAAGCATAAGAAACCCAGATTTAGGAATTGAAACCATGATAATTTAAGAAATGTTTAGTATCTTATTTGGTTCTGGCCTAATTCTTACTTTTATTAGCGACCCGCTTTAGGGCTGCAGGAGGAGAGGGTATCATCATCATCGTTCAGTTCTCCTGAGGCGAAACTTTCGTTCTGGCAACAGCTAAGTTTTCCCGCGTATTGGGGTAGTTTTGTATGGTGGAACCCGTCAAAATAAATTTAACTGTCAAAAACAGTTTTATTTTTTTGAGTAAAATAATTGTTGTGTGAACAAATTTCTTATTGTTCTACTCGCTTGACAAAGCCAGACACTCGATGAATTCAATACAAAAAATGAGCAGAACCTTCAAAAAAATTGGAGGTCTAAATTTTTCAGCTACTGAAGCCAGTTAAACTCCTCTCTTGAACCAAAAATCTGTCTATTGTCTTCATCGAATAGAGAGCACAGAGCGGAGAAATCACTTACGAGCAAAGTACCAGGTTTGTTAGTCGTGGATTTGAATGGTTTGGTGCGCGCAAAAGGTAGACTTATGTGAACATAGAATAACTGCAAAATTTGGGTTTCAACGGCCATTTGTTGTCTCGTGGCAACGGGTCAAACTTTTGAAATAATAAATTTTTAAAAACTGTACAGGGGGGACCAGGTACACTTTTGATTTTTACGTGTTAATTTCATAAGGTTTGAGCAGTTTTTTCGAAAAATTGAAATCCTGAAATTTTTGTCAAAGCATGAAAAAACTAAATAATATGCTTCATTTCAATATTCCCATTGTTGAAAAAACCAGTTTATTGGTATTTGACAAAACGTTTTGCAAAATTTGGAATTTAAAAATCATTTGCATAATACATAGGAAAGGGGCGGTCTTTTAAAAAAATTCAATCCGTCGCCACGGCGACAAAAAGTGTGCCGTTGAACCATATTTTGCAGTTAGCATACTCATATAAATCTACATTTGCAGCTAAACCATTTAAATCCACGACTAACAAACCTGGGTACTTTGCTCGTTAGTTGGAAGTGCATGCGTACGGGCATCTCCAAAAGAAGATGCATCTCTCCGCTTGCAACCTGGCTCTGGACATTGTAAAGGTGTGAATAAACTAATTATCCTCACGTTTCTCGACGACTCTAGTTAGCTTGTATTCTTAATGGTTTCCGATCGCTATGCACATTCCTACCTTCTATTTGAGCTGAGAACGCAAGTTGTAAATGTTCTATACAAAGCCCAATCCAACTGTGAACTTTGTGATCTGCCAAATTTTTCTAAAAATCAAGGAATTCAACTCGATCCAATCCTAGACATCTTTCACAGTGAAACTTCATGTGGATGACAGACAATACAAAAACACGTGTAAGTCGTCACGGAACAGACTTTAAGTTCATCGTAAGTAGGATAATAAATTATATATATCTATACCGTTGTCAATTCTCTTTCTTCTGTTTACTAACTCGCTTATCTAAAAAAAATTGTTTGGTGAGCTGAAACCAACGAGTCCGTAACGACAAATGCATTCTTTATGTAATGAGGAGAAAAACGTTTTGCCTAGTAAGTCGAAAGTGTGTTGAGTTACTTACCAATGATGGCAGCAAAAGTAAATATAAATGATACGTTTTTGGCCATACCTCGACAGAATATGACTTTTGCACATCACTTTCATCTGTTCAGCTTCAAAACTGAAGGTACAATAATCCCTACTCATGCTGCTACCTCTTATAGAACTTTTTTGGCTGCAGTTTGGAGACTCCCTTTTGGTTACTCAACTGCCATATAGTTTGGAACTGGATAGATGAATCATAGTAGAATCATAGGTTTTCATCTATCTGTTGCAGGTGGAGGTGGTTAAGGCTTTAGTTTCCACCTCAGCTTAGGTCTAAGCGTATCATCAACTTTCATTTCATAAAACATTTCCGTTATGTTTGTGAATTGCATAGTCTAAAAGTCCTTACTGATTTCCTGCAAAGTAATAAAGGTTCATTCCAAAATAGATCAATTACAATTCAGCATGCTTTTTCCATATTCCTACTAACTTACTTTTTTCTTCTGAAATGTTTGTCCACTCTGCATAATACTATGTGTAGACGATGGAAAAAGCAACAGAAATGGTCTCATTCATCTTCTTACAGCAGAATATGCTATTGTGTTGATTTGAGTGAATGTCGCGTTTTACCTGCAAATTTCCGTTAATAAACAAGGTAAACGTGGGATCGATTGGTGTTCAAACGTTGATATGAGTTACCAATTAAACGAATGTAACACGTGCAAGCACTACGAGAATACTGAATTGTCACCATGAACTGCTTATTGTATGCAACTAAATGTTTCAATGTGTTCAAATGAAATGAAATTATCATTGGAGCATGCACATAAGGAAAAGCGAACAAATCACATCCAAATGCTCAAATTCTAAATGTATAACCATGTCATCAACTTATCTTTTCGTTTCAAAAATCCATTTCTGTAGCTTTTGTATGTTGCTTAATCTTGAAGTCCACACTTATTTTCTTGCTAAGAAATAAAAGTTCATTCCAAAATAGATGTGCTTTTTATCCTGTCCGTTGAGAATTTGATGTGTTATAATAAAACATTATTTTAAAGTATTAAAAATCATAAAAGTAGCATATTATCTACTTAACTCTCCTTCCAGCATGTTGTACCTTGAATTGAATGAGATAAAAGTATGATAACCTTTCGTTTTTCATGATAATTTTACAAATATTAGTACTTGCTCAGAGTAGACTTATCATCGGAGAAAAACATGCAGCTTTACTTGAAAGGGTGACTATAAAGGTGGAAAGCATTAAATTGGTGTACCTTCAAGGGGTCGAGGTAAGTAGGGGCTGCGGTGTATTATTATCGTCTCCACGTTGTGAACTTTTCAGAGGTACTCGTCCATGTTGCAGAAAATTAGTTTCTTGTAGAGAAAGTGAAATCAAGATATTCTGCAACGTGAAATGGTAAATAAGTCTGATTCGGAACCAACATCACAAATTGGTACCAAAAGGAACACAGTGCATTTTATTTTATATTTTCATAATAATGAAAAGGATAAACCCTTTGATTATCAATACGGTTTATTTAGTCTTTGATGTGAACAAAGATGGTGGGATTGAGCTTGCAAGCAAATTTGATTTGAATTATTTTAATTCAAATAAAAATTAAAATAAAATCCTGTCTGTAGCACTTCCCTTTTGGGTTATTCAGGCTGCTATATATACTTTCAAATTTGAAAGATGAATCAGAAATAGGATGGTTTCTCGACATTATTTGAATGTGGAGATGGTTGTGGCTGTAGTTTCCTTTTCAGTTCAGGTTTACGCATAACATTTACGCATCTTTTAACTCTCAATTTTAAATGAGGTAAAAAGCTCCGTTATGTTGCTTCATCAAACTGCATTCATGAAATCCTTAGTTGTGATCCTTCAATTGCTCAACGTAAATTCCAACATTGTTTTTATTATCATCTTCTTCTTCTTATTGCCGTTGGCCAACTTCAACGTTATATTTTTCTTTTGAAGTATTGCATCAAATATTATGATAATTCCAATAAGAGGATATGAAAGTGTACACATGGAGAAACTGATAGTCGAGAACAGTTCATCTCCTTTTGGTAGTAATGCACAGCTTTTTGTTTCACCGTTCTCTATCATACCTGTCGAGTCCACGACTTACCTCAAGTTTCAAATCTCCAGATGTCTAAATTTCATGAATAATCATATTTTTCATGTTCTGTTGCAATTCCTCATAAATATGTTTTTGAGATTGATAAGAATTAAAAAGATGGACAAGGAAACTGGATATATAGTAGCACATTTATATGGGAATTTGTGTGAAATTTGACACGAATATTTCCTGAACATACTTGCTGCGTAGTTTTCAGATGTTTAATTGTACACGCAATCCATATTTACTAATAAGAAGTCTCTTTAAAGCATGCTTCAAATGCACTCTAGGATCTCAACGGAAATTAAAATCATATTCTAATTTATCCATGATAAAAGTAAACTGCGGGTGTATTTGCATTGCAAAACATTATTCTATAAATTTGATTCCATTCGCCACAGCATTCTGATCTGCTCAGCATTTTGATTCATAACAACCATATCAAAACAAATACAAATATTAGTATTACCGCAATCCAACCATTGTTGCATGTGCCACTTTCTGAATAATACAAATGTTTTCAAAGTACATAATTTGATTGGTTTTATTTTCAAATACTCCACACATCCAATATATATTCGTTAGGGGGACTCCTGTTATGGCTGTTTGATTTAACCAATTTTGTTTATTTTTAAACATGCTGCCAATGTGTTGTTATTTATCGCAAGCATAATTCGTTAGTGCTTTATTTGCGAGGAACTTTAGTAAGCAACCACGTTTCACTTGGATTGCTGTTGGAACATATGCCGTATTTATATGAAAGCTAAAAGAATCATCCTTCTCAATCTATCTTGAATACACATTTTTTATCTTAACGTAAAATATTTGGTTGGCGTGACAGTGCCACATGAAAAAATTTCTGAAAAAGTATTTCCTGTTTGCGAGTAGACGCATAACCGGTCCACAGAAATATGAAGTAGATTTTTATGAAGATGAGACGAACATTGGGGTTTCACATTCAGTCATATTTTTTGCCTTACTAACTTTCCAATTTGAAGAGTTGTCAGCTGCTTACGAATTTATATACAGCTTGTTATAATATCAGTTCCCTTCAATCCCAGTCCCGTAGTGCTCCAACCAAATGGGATAGAAGCGTCGGACAAAGTTATGTCAGGGTCGCTTTTATTCGCACTAAATCTCTGTGTCTGGTCTAACATTTATGCATATACAGATCTAATTCATTCCATTCATATTGCGTTATATTATGCAATGTGCATGCCTTTCCAAGTATTGTTTCCAATCATCTAACTTTCATACATTTGTTGATGCCTCATGTGTTGTCAATATTATGTCAATAGCCGTATTTGGACACATCACCCAAATGAACAGAAGGTAAACATATGTATAAACGGTGTGAGCAGAATTCAGGATTAAATTGAACCACTACAATATCTGTTCTCTTGCTTAGGTTCTTGATTGTGAGTAAAAGATTCTAGCCAAAAACAAAACAGAAGACTGAACTGAAACTTGAATCAAGTCATCATATCATCGTGATTCCGTGTTACCACATTAGACAGAGCTAGCATTCAGCATATGATTGCTTTTTGTGGTTCACTATGTAATGCAAGTAATAAAGCCAAGATGCAAGAACTTTGCAGAGCATTACAGAGCATATAAAGTCTTTCGTGAGCATAAAAAGTAAAGCATAACACAAAATGAATCTGTGAGATCTGCATGAAATGTGGCATGAGCGTAAAAGGCTTCAAAGGAACAAAGTAGTAGAGAGAAAAAAAACATGCCATAAAACGTGAAATGAATGGTAAGTAAATGATATGAACGGAATTCTCTCGCCAACGGCCATACCACGTTGAACACACCAGTTCTCGTCCGATCACTGAAGTTAAGCAACGTCGGGCCGGTTAGTACTTGGATGGGTGACCGCCTGGGAATCCTGGGTGCTGTTGGTATTACTTTTTGTCAACTTTCATTAATTTTAACACCTTTCAATTGTACTACAACCATCCCATATTAAAACGTACTAATTGAATATTTTTTTTTGCAATCTTTAGAGCCAAAATACATCACAAAATAAATAAATTTGATTTTAATTATGCGTAAATGCATTGGGGATAGCTGCACTCTAAGTTGGAATTGCCAATCAAATTTGTGTTGCCATTTCTCACTTTGGTGCCTTTAATGCAAATTTTCAGACGGAATTCCCATCCTTTAAATTCAAACCACATGAAAACATTATTATTGAAAAAACTGCGGAACCCCATTAAGTCCAATGTTGATGATGATTGCCCTTCTGTGCTGAGTTGAGTGTTCCTTCATTTTTACATAAATGACTTCTAAAAGCTAACTCAATCGTAATCGTACCACCAAAGAAATACCCAGCTTTTTATTCACATCAAGCAAATCAAAATGACTCCATTGTTTTCTCTGGAGAAGGACGAGATAAGGGAATTTTGTGTTGCTATAAATTCCGTAAAACCGCAACAATACAGAAAGTCACAGAAACATTATTTGAATTCAAGACAAAATTGATACAAATCACTATTTTACATGCTTTTCAAAAGAGTTATATAAATAAATAAATTGGTAGCTGCTATAATTCAAAAAAGTTAACTTTATTTCGTAATAATATTGAGTTACAGCAACCATTTCATAATGCTACCGAGCATGAAAGTGATACTTTATCACTACCACATTCGAACAAATACAATTATAAGCATTATCGCAATTCAACGATTGATATTGATTCTCAGACACGTGCCATTTCATGAGTATTCCAATCGCTTGCAGTGGAAGATACTAACCTATCTTATGCCACACATTTTTATATACACGTGAAATATTTCGTTGGCGTGACAATGTCGCATGAAAAATGATTCTGAAAATATATTTCCCGTTTGTGAATGAACACATGTCCAGTGAACCGAAGTACGACGTTAAATGATTTATGAAGATAAAATGAGGACTAGAGTTTCCATATTCATTCCTATTCCAGTTTTACATGTACAGTTTTGTAGCCTGCAGTTGAAGAATCAGAAAGTGTTTAAAACACATAACTGAATAAGTTGATGATGACTTTCTACCTTTTTAATTTTCAATTTATATTTTGTGTCTCTCATATTGAACACGACAGTGTGACAAACAAAAAAGTAAACGTGCCAATTTGACGATATATCTACTGCTTAGAAATATATTGGCAGCTTGTAATCAAATCTGTTCCATCTAATCAATCAAGGTCACCTAGTACTCCATCCGAATGTGATAAAAGTATCGTATACAAATCATATTAGGTGTCGCTTTCAATATCTGCGCTAATATAATTCTCTCGCGAAAA
>LJIJ01003247.1:0-20307 GCA_001718145.1 Orchesella cincta | reverse complement strand
TCCTGCGCTTGCAGCTCGCGTCCACGGCATTCCATTCACCACGCTCAGCGATAACTTAAAAAAGAGGGGCATTCGTCCTTCCTTCCAAATGCCACGAAAAGGTTGGATCAATAAAAGCAGAAAGTACACCAAAGAGACCTGGATGCTGCAGTACAAGATGTTCGTAATGGGATTGATGGCAAAACTGCTGCTAAAGTAAGAAACATTTCAAGGACCACGCTCTTTGATAATTGTACGAGATTGGGGATTCCGTTTACTTGCATCGTAAGGAATCACGGGGGCTTTGCGCTCGGGACGGAACACAGATTTTGCAAAGCAGAAATGATTTTCGGATGGACTTTTAATAACCATTTTATCAAGACAAATTTAAAAAGTTCTTTCGGTTTTAGAATTTTATATTTTATATGGTTCCTTAACGTCTTTAATTAACTGATCCTAAATAAACAGTTAATGTCAGTCAATGTGAACTTGCTTGGGGACTTAAAAACAAATTAATTATTTCAGTGCTATAAAATACAATATGTAAGCTTTTTTATGCGTAAAAGACACTGGTTTTAAAATAAAAACTCATTCCCTCTTTCAAAAACTACAGATTGGCAAGGTCTGGTAAAAACATATATGCTTATACCCATATATTACGCTCTTATGCTCCACTTTTATTCTTTGTACTATTGAATATAGAGCACACGCTTTTGATACAACATTGAGATCTTGAGTACGGTAAGAATCTCACTGAAGATGCGGAACTTGATCTCACACTCACTAGAAATGCAAGTTATGCATTGCATTGCATAACAGTTTCCCCTCACCCTACAAATCAGAATGCATAATACGGTACGAATACGGTACATTTTTTTGCAGGGGTTGCTTTAATAATGCATGGCTGATCTCGAAAGAAGTATAGCCTCACAATTCTGGAATTGCTATGTATCTTATGTATCACCAAAATCTCAACTAATCTGTTTTTATGCATAAATGGGTTTGTTATAACTTCCATAGCATGGGAGCATGAAGAAGCCATTATAGCAGTTCGATCTCGTTAACATTTGACCGCACACACCTTGAAATACTTGAAATTTTTTAAAACTCAACCATTTCGTGACAAACTGAATAGTTAATATTTGATAAGCAATAAACTCATATATGAAGCAGTCTTGAGTAAGTTTTATAATCACAGTCTTTATGGTTTAAACTACAATAAAATAAGAATGTCATTGACTAATACTTTTTGATACATTTTCCAATTTGTAGGAATAACCAAAAATGGAACTGAATTTCAGTTTGGATGAGCAACGGAAGGTCATTTGGGGCCCTAAACGACAAATGATTAGATGGGAGCATTACTTTACTATCGTTTCTAACTGTTTGTTTAACTTTTTTCAAGATGAAAAATTCACAGATGTGACACTGGCCTGTGACAAGCAGGTCATAAAATGTCACAGGCTTGTGCTCTCGTCGGGATCTTTTTATTTTGAGGAAGAGCTTTTGAAGAATCAGGATTCCTATCCAATTATAGTTCTGAGTGGAATTACCTTTCCTGCATTATTAAACATTCTTCAGCTGTTGTATAAAGGGGAAGTAGTTATTGAACAATCTGAGATGGAGGAATTTCTTAACGCAGCAGAAAACCTGAAAGTGAAGGGAATCTTTTATCAAACTGAACAACCTAATTTCTTGATTCAATCCCAAGCTTCTTCGAGCAATACGAACAAGAAAAGGAAGAATTATACAGAAGAGAGCTGATGGCAGCACTCCAAGATGTTCAAAATGGGATGGCTGGTACTATTGCAGCTAAGGCTTATGGCATTCCTTCAAGCACGATTTACGACAACTTGAGGGAGAAAGGTACCTACAAATGGCAGCCAAAAGGATGGTACAATTGTAAAAACCGGAAATACACAGAGCAAGACATGGCTACAGCAATACAAGACGTTCGGAATGGAATGACTGGGAGGAATGCCGCTCGAGCACGGAACATTCCGATAAACACCATTTACGAATATTTGAGAAAGTTGGAGATTTCAGTGAAACAAAACAGCCGTCGTTGGGGAAATAAAGTAGCAACTTGCACGGCGGTTGCTGCATGTTCCAAACCAATTACCCAACCGGATATGGTGGTTGTTCCACCACGTCCTTAAATGACACTTAAATATAATATAATTTACATATATGAAATTTTACATATTTATAATGCTATCCTTGCATAATTTATAAAAAAAGTATTATCGGTTGTGTAAATAAATAACATTCCAATTTACTCAGATTTCAGAGCTGATCAATGTGTTCATTTCATTCATAATTATTGGTAGCATCTATTCTCTGTGTATGATATTCTCATTCGAGTATTTATAAAAAACTTTATAATTGACGTCTTACTAAAAATATGTTTGAAAATATAAAAAATTCGTTAATACACTATGGCTCATCATTTTTTTATTGTCAACAGTTGCAGTCAAAATATCATATTGCACAACTTTCTTGTATAGAACGTGGCATGTGAGCCAACCAAAAAGACAAAAACTGATACAATTCCTGCTCATGTCATATATTTTTGAATGGAGATATGAACACCAGTAATCAAGGAGATTCCGTGTCAAAATTGCAATGAAACCTCAAAAATAAAAAAGAGTAGAGTAATTATCCAGTTGCTAATCGCTTCGTTTCATTATCATTATTCGAATTATGATATATGTCCACATATATGTATTTTTGGTATTTTCCGGAGTTTTCAGGGTTGACCTGATCACCTAAATTCATTTCATTTGTGCTATTCATCAAACAAGGATATTCGTTAAAGCATGACATTTCCTGTTGTCGGAGTTATATTGGCAAGTATAATCCTTCCATTGTTTATCTTCAGAACAAAGTAACAAAAAGTTTGTAAACTCGGATTTTTGAAGGACATTTCACACCCAGAAGGACTCACACTCTTTGGAAATGTACTCCAACTCGGAAAATGGATCTTTTACTAAACGGGCAAAAAATACATGCTAATTTGCAAAGTTCGATTCGGAAACCAAATATAAGAGACCTGTTATGAAATTACAATTGAAAGTTAATTTACACAATATTTATTAATGTTTCTAAAGTATTGCGATAGTGTCGGATCTCAAATTATCAAAAGAAATATTGACAAATGACCAGCCTTTGCAGGATGCCCCCACTTGGACGTCACAATCCTCTACGCTGAGCATGTTTGCCTGCGAAGAAGATCTTTTGGACATTTGCAGGAATTTTTAATTCGTCAACTTTAAACATATGAATTAATTTGGTGAGAGTTCAACCTAAGCCCTCATCATGGTTGATGTAAATGAGATTCTTGAAAAGCAGAAAAAGTAGGAATGAAACCCTATTGCAAATGTCCGGGGTGTGCTGAGACTTTCGTGTTCCTTTTGTGGAAATTTAAGGTTTTGGCATTTCTTCTCAAATTCATTAGCTTCTTAGAAGTCGGCGTCGACTTACAAGTTGAGTTGTGTTTCGTTGTTGATTGGACGTGCATTGCTGTTTCCATTTTGTTTCGTGCTTGTTTGCAGTTCGGTGTTTTTTTTGCTTGGAAGTCATTCTATCGTACCGAGATCTAGCTCTGCTGCTAAAAATTCAGTTACAACTTTTGAAGGAAAATTTCGCTTCCGAATTGTTATAGTGCGGGATTAAATTTTGGAGATTGTTTGAGGGAGGACATAGTAACGGAGCGAAGGAGAAGAATGAGAATTTTGGAAAAAGAGGTGAGTTCTTGCAGTTTTTTGTGGTGAATTTAAGTTGAAGTGTCGGCGGGCATCATGCACGTGCATTTTCTCATGTGATTTTTTTGCTTTTAGGTTGTTTGTGATTTGCATATTTTGTTTTGTCAGATATCAGATTTTGAGACACGTGTTGTGGGTTTGTTTTTTATCATGGCGTGTTCGGTTCCGCTTCTTCCATCTGAGGATAAGAAGGAGTCTTTCATTACGATTCCAATGATGTCGACTAGTCTAGTAGGCGCCTGCAAGGAAGACTCCAGCCAAATTGTCACATAGTTTGGACAGATGAGATGATACCTGACCTTTTGGCTCCGGATATGAAGCAGAAGCTGTTTAAGGCGATTGTTGCAAAGATTTGGGGCTAATTTCAACACGATCGAGGAGATGATGCATGTGGAAACTGGGATTGAAGAGACCGAAGAAGTGTCACAGTTCCATCCAAATACTTTTGATTCTGAGAATGATGTTTCAGGCTGTGCTTGCGGTGTCAAAAGGAATGCCAGCCATTCAGATGAGGTGCGAGATTCTCAACTTTCTAATTTTAAAACGGTGGGGGAAATAAATTATAAATCGTGCCCGACATAATTATCTCTCTTGTGCTCTTGTATTTAGTTTTGCGTTTTGAATTCCTAATTTGATGCTGGGCAACGATTTTGGATGGACAAACGGCTGAATGGCATCGGTTACTGTACAAAGGAATGAGGTCAAGGCGAAGGCGAATGCATCATGGTTCATGTCCCTATCTGGAAAAGATAGAAGCTATTACTGAAGCCTACAATCTTGAACCCAATCGCTGCCTCAATCAAACTCACCATGCATTTATGCTGGACGACAAAATGAAAGGTCGTCGGTATAACTTTTATAAACGTTTATAAAATGTCGGAAAGTGGTAGCCAGGTTAGCTACAGAACCTGCAGCCAAATCAAAATGTAGTTGACTCACAATCAGTTTACAATTCATTTCATCAATGAACGTTGGTGTGGTATTTCTGAAAGTTTCCAATTGATATATTAATGATGACGATGATGATGTAAGTGAGCTCAACTCACAACTTGTAATAATTGTTCTCTGAAGATTTAAAAAATACAGTAAATTAAATGTAATCTGTTGATGTTGATGCGACAAAACCAGGAAGTTTGGCAAGTAAATTGAACGTGGGGGCAGTATGATGCATTTTGAAATTAAATAAAAAGAGTCTGAAACCCCAAAAACTCGACAAGGGTGACCTGTGCATTCCGACATTGACATGAATATCTGCATCATCATCATTATCATCTCTTTCACCATCATTTATACGGTGGTCATTAATACGCAAATGATTTTTGGTGTTCCTTTTGTAGAAATTTAAGGTTTTGGCATTTCGTCTCAAATTCATTTGCTTCTGCAGCGTCATAGGAGTCGGCTTACTAATTGCGCTGTGTTTCGCCATCGGATTGCTGTTTCCATTTTGTTGTTGTGCTTGTTTGCGGTCCGGTGTTTTTGCTTGGAAGTCATTCTATCGTAGCGAGACCGAGCTCTGCTGCTAAAAATTCAGCTACAACTTTTGAAAGAAAATGTCGCTTCCGAATTGTTATGGTGCGGGATTAAAATTTGGAGTTTGTTTAAACGAGGACATAATAACGGAGAAAGTGAGATGAATAACAATTTTGGAAAAGGAAGATCTTTTGGACATTCACAGGAATATTTAATTCGTCAACTTTAAACATTTGAATTTATTTGGTGAGAGTTCGATGGAAGCCCTCATTATGGTTGATGTAAATGAGATCCTGGAAAAGCACAAAAAGTAGGAATGCAACCCTATTGCAAATGTCCGGGGCGGGCTGAGACTTTCCTGTTCCTTTTGTAGAACTTTAAGGTTTTGGCATTTCTTCCCAAATTCTTTAGCTTCTGCAGCGTCCTAGGAGTTGGTTTACCAATTGAGTTGTGTTTCGCCGTTGATTGGATGTGCATTGCTGTTTTCATTTTGTTTTTGTGCTTGTTTGCAGTCCGGTGCTTTTACTTGGAAGTCATTCTATCGTAGCGAGACCGAGCTCTGCTGCTAAAAATTCAGTCACAAATTTTAAAGGAAAAGGTCGCTTCCGAATTGATATGGCGCGGGATTAAAACTCGGAGATTGTTTGAAGGAAGACATAATAACGGAGAGAAGGAAAAGAATTTTGGAAAAAGATGTGAGTTTTGCTGTGTTTTTGTGGTGAATTTAAGTTGAAGTGTCGGTAGATTTTGAGACACGTGTAGTGAGATTTGTTTGTATCATGGAGTGTTCAGTTCCACTTCATCCATCATCTGAGGATGAGAAAGAGTCTTTCATTACGAATCCAATGATGTCGACCAGTCGGCGCCCGCAAGGACGAATCCAACCATATTGTCACATGGTTTGGATAGATGAGATGATACCCGACCTTTGGGCTGCGGATATGAAACAGACGCTGTTTAAGAGGATTGGTGCAAATATTTTGGACTGGATTAAGGATTCGAAGGACATTGTGTCGGCGAGCACAACTCTCAATATAAGGCTGATGTTGGCTCTTTCCAAACAGACCGAAGCGCTGGAGTGGATGTCTGAAGCAACGACAAGGTTGGAAGGGATGGCTTTCGAATGTGATCAACACAGCCAAGATTAAAAGTACCTGATTGGGGCTAATTGTTGATTCATGAGATGATGCATACGGAAACTGGGAATAATGTGATTGCAGACATTCGAAAACTGTCACAGTTCCGTCCAAATACTTTTGATTTGGAAAATGACACGTTTCAAGTTGAGCTTACGGTGTCAAAAAGAATGTCAGATGAGAGGCGAGGATTCTCAACTTTCTAATTTTAAAACGGTGGGTGAAATAAATTATAAGTCGTTCAATCTCTCATGTGTTCTTGTATTTTGTATTTAGTTTTGAATTCTTAATTTGATTCTAGGCCACGATTTTGGATGGATAAACGGCTGAATGGCATCGGTTACTGTACAAAGGAATGAGGCCAAGGCGATGGAAGCTGTACCCTGGTTCATGCCCCTCTCTGGAAGAAATCGAAGCTATTACTAAAGCCTCGTTTTGGACCCAATTGCTGCCTAAATCAAACTCACCATGCATTTATGCTGGACGAGAAATGAAAGGTCGTCGGGACTTTCTTATTGTAGAGACAAAAGAAGGCATCACTACGGAAGTCATCTCATTCAGAACCAAGTAAATTAATATTTTTAATTCTTTGTCTTTATGTAGGAAAGCAATAGAGAAAAATTCAGAGGACTGGTGGACTGATGGAAGACTGGCTGAAATTTATGGGTATGGAGACAAGCCTGAACAACTTTATTTGCCTTATGGATTATTTAAAATGTATTGTAAATAATCAGGGGAATGACATTTGACAACCAGATGTTGGGCTTAATGAACCCTTGTATTCCAAAGCAAATCTTTAATAAATTGCAACTAAAGAGCACTTGCTTACCAAGGGGTTGTAAATTTGGCGTTCAGATATTGATGGAACAAAGAAAAGGGAGGCATGCGATCTTTGGGTAGAAGCAGCCATGAAAAACTGCACTCGATCTAAGCGCACTTCCATTGCAGTGAGCAGTTAACGTAACTAGTTATAAATGAAGTTAAGAATGTAGGTAACTGACTTGCAACCTTTTCCATTCAATCTGTCTTGCAGAAAAAAATCACCCGAGGCTATTGGGGCATTATTGGGAACTATACCATTGACATGAACGAAATGATTAATCTGGTAAGCCAAATGTTGCTTTCACCTGGTGAAGATAGCGTTTATGACATCAAGAAAAACGAGCAATCAAGAGTTTGATTGATGAGCTTCGATCCGGTGGAAACACACTACTGTAGTGTTCTCAGCTTGGAGTCTGTGGCGTCCCTGAATTCTATGTCACTGCGAAGTCATTCTGGAGCATTGCTACGTCAGCCCTATCCGCATCACCTTTTGATAATGACAATAACTGGCAATGGAACTGTTTCCGAAGATCCTCGCGGTATAATACATTTCTCAACATCTAGATAGAGCCTTCAGGTCACCTTATAACGCATCAGCCAGAGGACCAACCTATAAATCTGTGGACCGATAATGACTGGAGACGAGGAAATGTGAAGTTAAAATGTTTTATGATTACTTTTTGCCGAGTTCTACGTAGCAACTTGTGACTTGTAAAGATAAGACTCGTCGGTGCCTTTTATGGTCAACGAATCTATTTTCATGAACATGACGCCTTCCTTGCTTACTATCTGGAGGAAACATTAAGTGTGAAACAAAGGAAATTATACGTGGTAAATTTGAAGAGAGTATTTTTTACTGTTATTCTGCTACGTAAAACACATCAACCTGTTCAGACGAGACAGAATACTTGGTAGAAAATCGTGTTGTGGATGGTTGATGAACAAACATTTTTGTTGTTGCATTTAATCGGAAGTTGATTTTAGCCAAGTTGCAATTATTTTTAAAAACTGTTGCTGTCATTCAGTGATTGATTGATTGACAGGAGTTAAAACAAAACTGAAGTGAAGAAATGGCTTTGTCCAAGGAAGGAGCTCGTCTCAACTCTGGATGTTTATCAGGAGCGGAATCAAACCCCTTGCTGAACGAAGTGGTCAGTTTAATTAGTTTGTTGCCACTGGTCAAATTCACTTTGATAAAACGGTTTATAGGGGGTAGTTATTTATTAATCAACTATATTTTATGTGGTCTTTGCAGGTCCTTCAAACATTGTTTGAGCACACTACCCTCGCTGATTTAAGAAACTGGAGAAAAGTTTGCAAGTTATGGTTCGAGGTGTCTCTTGCTCGTTGGCGTCGTGAAGCTTGGGTCAACGTAACGGAAGCCGAAGGAGATGAAAAACGCTTATTTATGAAAAAGTACGTGGAACTGATGATAGACCGCGAAGGAGAGGCCTTGGAAGGCGACTTTTATCAGTTTTGGAAGCACCCATTCAGACGGTTCAAATTCGAGGAGTGGGACTTTACATTCGAAACTCCAGGGAAGGAAGACATGGAGAATGACTTTTGGCACAAGTGTGTAACTAAAACAACCCATTTGGAGTTTAAAGACTGCAGTTTTCTCACGTTCCAGTCTCTCTTAACAATAATTTGTGAATCTTTTCCAAATCTGGAAACCTTACGGTTGTGGAGCAATTGGTATTGGAACTATAGGGAATCCACTGGTCATGATGAATGGGAGGATTGGGAAGAAGAAAATACAACCGTTTTGAAAGCGTTGACGGAATTGGAAGTCGATTTTGGTGGTGGATATGAAGGAAATGTGTGTTACTGCTTTACGGCCTGGAATGTATTTGGGCGACTCGCTCCAAACTTGAAGGTTCGTTGACACGATCAATCTGGCTGGCACTCGCTGTAAAAAAAATTTAACATTGCTGCATTTCTTGTTAACTTTTAGAGTCTTGCATTAGCAAAAACTGGAGATCAACTGCAAGTGATCCTAAAAGGAATGAAGCCCCCAAATGACAAGACGGACAGTGGTTGGAAAGTGGAGAAGCTTGACATGCTGCAAATGTAGGTTGCCAGATAACCGAATTAATGTTGTGTCATTTAGCTTCTAAAATTTAATTATCCATGCTTTGTTTCAGAGGCTCCATGAAACTTCAATCTTTTGAACAGGCTGAATTTATTGACTCGTTGGCAAACGAATTTTGCCAACTCCAATTGCCTTTGACTGAGCTGAGCCTTGACATTGGAACAGAGACCAGTAAGGAGGCCTTCAAACTCATCTTGGAAACATATGCTGTCAGCCTCCGGAAATTGGTCGTTTACCGAGGAGAATTTGATTCTGGCTTCGAGGACGAAACTGTTCGGCACTTCCCATTTGATGTTAATCTCTCTACATTATCCGAGCTGTGGTTGGTTGGTGCTACAGTTCCCCAGAACCTCAACTTTCTCCGGTTCATCCCAAACTTGAAACGGTTGCTTTTAATCTACAACATTGGTAGGAGCCTCGTTGGCGCCGGCTCTTATCTTTCTGACCAGAAAACAATGCGGAAATTGCTCAATGGAAGAACTTGGACGGAGTCGGATTTTGTTCAACAAAACAATGTTATTGCTGACACGGACTTTTCCCAACTGGAGAATCTGGTGTGCTCCGAACTTGAAGAGTTTGTTGTTAGCGGAAAGGGCCAAGAGTACTGTACTCCGAAGCATGTTGTTGCTTTGGCAAGATTGATGCCTAACTTGAAAAGGGTTATGTTGGGATTGGGTAACGATGGGTTTCGAGTGGTTTGTGAAAGTTGGAAGAAACTTGAGGCTCTTGTGGTTCAGCCGTATGGTGTGGATGAAGTTGGAATTACGGGAATTGTTCCAGGGCTGAAGAATTATCCAAGACTTCCAAACATTACGGACCTCAAATCTCTACGCTATTTTGGAATGGGATTCCAGACCATTGCTGTTATTAATGGCAGCTTATCTGACGATTCCTACTTCAATGGAGTTGCTGAACTGGCATACCTCAGGGATTTGAGGGTGACTGCGAATGAGGTAGCGATTTCAAGAGTTTGAAACTGTAATATTTAAAGTTTTACGGATTTAAAGGCTTACGGACGGAATTTAATACTTTATTTTAATTTTTTCAGATGAGTGATGAAGTGGTTGATCGGCTGACTGCTAGATTTCCCAACGGAATGATTGATACAGAGGGACTCTTTGTTCGTGAATGGCAACTTGACCACCCAGAAGATCGAACGAGCTCCGACTTCAAAGGCGTTTTCTCTGTGGATGACCGCGTTTCTGGGAGTGATAATGAAAGTAGCAACGGTGCTTGTGATGATGCCTTGAATGAGAAGGCTGATCAGCTATCGGCTGTTGATGCGGATTCTGAATAGATGGGCTTACAAACTATTTAATTGTTAACGCTGCTCGTTTTTATTTTTCAGTGCATTGCCGTTATAATATTTTTTCGTTTCTTCTCTTAATGCCCTCTACGAGTTTTTGTAATATTGATTGTAATAAATGTCAGATTTATTTGCGGACGTCGAGATAATTTCAACCTGAAGCGTTGTAATGATTAAAATCATATTTTCCATTCTAACAAAAATATTATCGATGTAATGTTATGATAACTTTGCAACACTGCAAAACTCAAGCTACTTAATAATTAAATAATTTCATACTAAGATTGCTGTAATATATTGAATATATAGCTTATTTTCATCCCTATCATAACTGGTAAAAACTAGAGATTCCATTAACTACCTGTTTCGTAACTAAAGTGTACAAAACCAACACAGGAGCACCAACCCCTCCCTACATCAAACTCATTACGTTTTGCATTTAAATCTACTGATTAGCTGAGCGGTGTGCTTCGATTCTACGCTGTTCTCTCAAATACCGGTTTCGTTTGCGAATGTTAACTGGACAATATCTTAAAGTATGAGCCTTGTCCCCAGTCTGCTTGCATAAGAGACAGACGTGCTCTCGCAGAAAGGGGCATGTTGTAACACCCTTCCTGTCAACTGTATAATGACTCTGATAGACTTCAGGCTCTTTTCCATTCTTCTGGCAAAGTCTGCAGCACTTGGGTTTCTTTTTTGCTGAACGTTTTCCGGTGGCAGTTGATTTGTGGTCGACATCATCAGGTTTTACGACGTCCATTTGTTGAAGTTCTTTCTCAGTTCCGTCCATGCTTGGTTGAGATTCTCGAACTTGTGATGATGGTCCTGCTTTTGAATTCTGGACTGGTGATAAGTCTTCAACAGGCTCTTCACTCACGGCTGTGTCCTCCTTCCGTGTTTTCTCAATTGATTCCGTTGCGACGACTTGAATCATTGACTCATCCGGTTCCTCTAGAAAAACAACGAAGTTACGCGAAAAGGATTATCATTTTATCAATTATCACGAAACAAACAGGTTGGACTACTACTAATTTACTTCTGTTGTGAAATTACCAATTATAGGTGATAAATAACCACGATTTTTCTGTGATGATCGGTGGCTGATCAGTAGATTTCGCATTCGCTCCTCCAGCTTCATCTCGAGGACTTGAGCTCCGTCAACTCCAACTCCAGGCTGTTGTTGAACTGCAAGATAATCATGAGACTCTAGCCCTAGTCCATGGTGGCGTGAATGAAGGTCCTGAAACATCCACCAGCTCATGCCTTGGCAGTTCCCATCGCCCCCAGGAGTCAGGACCATGACTAGTGGATTCATGTCAACACCACATTGCTGGCCCAAATCACAAGAAAAACTTTTTAGTGACATTCATACGAAAATGGATTACTTGTTTTCAGAATAATTTAGATAAGTACAAATACGAATTACCAAAAAGCTGGGAATGTCATTGCAATTCGGATTTCCAATTTGGAAATCCGAATCCCTCTGCTGAGTGCTTCCGAAGTCGTCGGTAAATCCTTGAGAAATGAAAAATTGAGGAAGACTTCCCGGATTTCCTGTTGAAGGGTTGAAACTCATGATTGCGTGTTGAAAAATGTCCCCAGAAATAAAACAGGAATGTTGAATATTCTCTTGTCTTTCTGAAAATTTTTTGAAAACTTAGTTGGAGGTAAATATATTGGAGACCAACTCTGATCAAAAGTCAGTGAGAGAATGAATCCCGTGTGTCAAAATCTCTTCTATATATACCATTTCAACGCTCTACAAACGTTAGCTAAATTTGCATAGAACTTCTTTTGTTCTTTTTGTAGATGACCTTCACCTTTGGCTGTGCAAATTAGCTGGGGTTTCTTTGTTGCTCCTCATGAGAAACGATGTCATTGAAAAGCTCCAAAGAGCGCGCAAATTAAACTGGAGTTGTTTCGTCTGTCTGATAAGCCTGCTTGAAAATATTATTGCAAGTTTCATCGCAGATGTCGCAGAAGTTCTGTCACAGAACCACAAGAATTACCTTGTTCTTTGTCGATTGTGAAAACTACAGTTTGTGTCATTTGCATTCATCAGTAATTATTTATTTCTCAACTAAAAGTTGAAGTTTGTTAAATATTTTCCGTTTAGAGTTACCACCCGTCGGAATGTCTTTGTCAAAACTCAACACTTCTTCTCAAGTCGGGATGATGGAGAGCCTGAAAAAGTGGATGGATCAACAATTGCCGACCTCCCACCTGAGGTTTGATTAATATTTGGGGCGTAAATAATATCAACCGGTAATTTAGCAATCAATTAATTATTGTCTATATTATTTCAGATTCTGACGTTGATTTTGGAGTACTTGCTGGATGGTCAGAGAAACGCAATTCTTCGCTACCGGCTGATCAACTCCGAATGGAAATCGATTATCGACTCCCATTTAGAAAAGAAGATGGTCTCTGGGAGGCTTCCACCATTTCCCGAAACGAGGCTGGGTTACTTTGATGAATCCTGCAGACTCTACGCTGATTGCTGTCCAACTCTGTTTTTAGAAGGCAGAAATCCCTTCCCCTTCAACTCCCTCTTCGTTGTCGGTTCTCAGAATTGGAAGCCGGATAGTTCAAACGAATTTTACGAGGTCCCAACCGCGCTAGTTGGAAGGAATCTGAGTTCCTTCTCCCTTCGCTGCAACCAATTTGCGACCCCCCAGCTGGCCACAATGTTGGGATGGATGCCATGCCTTAAACGAATGAGCCTTTACTGCATTTACCAACCATCTGCCAGGGTTGGTGTGTTTTATCCGTCACCACCAACGCTGCCTTGCCTTACATCTTTGGAACTGAAGATGAATGGCTACTGGAACGATAACCAGGCACCCTGTCTCTGGCTCCTGGTCTCCTACGCCGACCAACTGTAACCATTGAGCCGGCCCATAATAATTTTGAACCGCTTCGAAAGCAGTCCGAGTACCGTTTCAACTTCAACAGGATCAAAGTTCTCATTGGCTCCACATCCGAGGCTGCGTTTGGAAAGCTAAAAGAGCTCAAGATGTATCAACCTAGTCCTCATTTTTTTCGGGCGAGTAAAACCCCACTTCTTCAGCATTTCTCGGTCACGGGTCTAGCCACAAGATGGGGAAGTATTGGCTTTCAAGATTTGACAAAATTCATTGACGGATGCAGCACTACGCTTCAGACACTCTTTGTCGACGTCGACTGGAACGACTGGGCTGAAAGAGTTGAAGAAAAGTTGGAAAGGGGTGAACCCAAGCCATCAGCTCCTAAACTCAAAACCATTACGATCCACTATCCAAAAGATGACTCCCAGAAAACCTTATTGGATAAGAGCTCGCTCCTTAAATTCAAACCTGGATTGGAGCTGCTCCAGCTAACTCATTTCGGAACGAAAGGATGCAGCTATGATGGATCCCAACTTCAGTGAGATCAATCTGGAAATCCATAGCGGCGATGAGAAAGAACGGGCTGAGTTGAAAGTAAAACTGGCTTCACTTGAAGAACGAGAAGCTGTCCTTCAGGAAGCGTTAAATGGCGTACTTCAGTCAGCGGGACGCTCGGAGGCACGAAATGAAAGCCTTCTTATGGATGGCCACAATTTGCGCTGAGCGACGAGTTATTATCCAGCAGTGGAAGGAAAATGCGGCTTTGACAAAGCAAATTGATCTTGGTCGCCAGGAAAAGGTTCCACTTCTCAATCGGCTGTTTGTTCTCAATAGGAAAGCAGCGATTGCTCGGGAATTACGGGAGATAGGTGTTTGGAATGATTGTCCGAAGCTCAAGATTATTTCAGTCAGCTCTGGTGCCAAAGGTTAGTGGGATGTCTGCTGCTTCACAGAATGGACGTGGTTGGACTCCAATAGCTTTAGTATCATTTCTCATTGCATTTTTACTGTAGTTTTATAATAATCCGTTTCAGTTAAGCTTAATGGTATATGTGATGTTTTGGAATAAAATGATTGAGCACCTAATGTCCTTGTATCGCAATGTGTAGCTAGTTTTATTATGTATTTTATAAATTCTTTCAAAAAACATTCAAAATCAAGGCATGATAAGAAACATGTTACTTTTAGAAAAGTACGCCCGATGCATTGGCATGCTATCCATTCCGTTGAGTTGCATCTGCATCCATTGCTCATTTCGTTTTTGCACTTTACCAACTGAATACCTAGTTTCAACTACTAAAGACTGGATTCCATTTCGTTTCAACTCGCTCAGTTTGGATGGGGACGACGAACCCTGTCGCAACTATATGCTTTAAGTCCGTTATTGACGTCCCGAGGGTGGTGTACCAGACTTCATGTCAAAATTTCGAGTCTACCTCCACTTTTTTTAGCTTCAAGATGTGAAATTTTCAAAGATGAATTCAGTATTTACTCTACTCACAGCTTATGTCAGCTAATCAGCTCAGCCATTCCCTTCTATTTTTAGCAAAATTGACGTTGAGTGAACCCTGAAAACTGCATTATATATTATTGTTTCCTGGGGTCCTAGTCACATTCACAAGCATTAGTTAGCAAAACTCCAGAAATTTAGAAACAGAACTGCTTTCCAATATGTTATTCGAGTTGAACTGAAGCAAGAAGTCAACAAGACCATGATAATTCTCAAATGATAAGCTGACAGCCAGTACGAGCATTTTAATTTACTAGTAATTTACATGCATGCAACTTTTCGTCTTTGTTCGGAGGTTACGCATAAAAATAATTGTTATTATAGTCACAAAAGTCATAGAGTGAAGACTCAGGATGAGAATGGCTTGAAATCCAAGCAGCACGAGAAAAAGGAAAAAGAATCTCAATGTTTTGCTTTGAGTTGAGCCTGCCTTTTCGTGAAGTAAACAAATCACACGATAAAAACGTTTTGCTCATCTACTTTTCTTGTGTCCAAGTTAAAGGTTGAAATAATTGGGAGTTGATTGCAAGACGACAGTAAATTAACTATATTTTGTGTACTGTATTGGTGTGAAGTTTTGAAGGCGCTTTCGAACGTGAAAGATTAATTTTTGGTGAGTTAGGTAATTTGTGAATTATTTTAGTCAGTTTTCGCATTACATCAACATTAATTATGTTTTTAGTTGAATTGTGTATTATTTTTTGTGTTTTACACTTTAGGTTTGGAAGTTGTTGAGAGAAACAGCAAGATGCTAAGGAGGACATATCGGAACGCCAACGGAAAGAACTTCATGGTGGAAGACCCTCCTCAACCTAAAAAGACGATGGGAGATCTTCCCCCTGAAGCAAGTCATTTCTTTTTATTGTGGCTTCAAAATATCATTGTTATTTCTTGTTTTTTATCAAAGAATCGTTATCCTTTTGTTTGTTTTTTAACCATAATGAGAATGACTTTTTTTGCAGGTGATGCTCATCATTTTTGAACACCTGACTGAATCAATCAAGGAACAGCCTACTCAGCTATCGCTGTGTGAGTTCGCAGTGGAAACAAAACCTGGACTCCGTCATCGAAAAGATGATAGTCTCAACCGAGTTGGAACCGTTTCCAGAAATGATGACAAAGGTTACAGGACAACACGACCTCCTCACCGTTTACCAATCTCCAGCTACACTTCGAAACGATGGGGATGCGTTTCCGTTCAACTCCGCGACTCTAGCAAAGAAGATGGACAATGACAATCCAACTGATTACTTACACATCGGGCTCACCATGGCATCTTATGGAGCTAGCCTCACCAGCTTTGGACTTCAGGATCAAGCAGTTGACCTAACCATCATGGTATCAATTCTTGGCGCAATGCCTAACTTGAAGCTACTCCGTTTATCAGGGAGTGAGTCTAACCAGTGACTTCAGCACGTTGGGGAATGCTGCCCTTCCGAGTCCACCGCCCCTGCCCTGCCTCACCAGCTTGTACTTTGGTGGCTCAACGGTTGACAAAGATCTGATTGTCTACACTTGGCTTCTCTGTTCTTACGCTGATCAACTTGTTAGCCTGAAGTTGGACACAAACCTCGAGTTTCCAGCACTTCAGCAAAACATGTGTATTCTGAAACTCACAATGGCCACATAATCCGTTTCGGAACCACTTCTGAGTCTGCATTTGGAAAGCTGAAGAACTGAGATAAAAACTTCCAACGATGGACTTTCTGCACTTCAGTGAACTCCCTGTGCTTAAAAGTCTCTCCGTCGCTGGACTGCCTGGCCTTGTTGAGATGCAGGACATCTTCGTCATGATTGACAAATGCAGCCAAACCCTTGAGAACCTTTGTTTGTTTGTTCGCGTGGATGATGACGAGAGATGGTTTTAAACCAGCAGTTTATGGTTTTAGGCAGTCTACCTCCAATAACGGAAGTCTTGTTTCCAAAGCTGAAAACGTTTGCGATTCCGTATCCTAAATCCGAATGTGAGGAAAAGATTGTGGGCTCCAAGTTTCTGTCCTGTTTCCAGCTTTGGAGGAGCTTCAGTTTCTCGACTGCTCTTCGCAGTATCCAACTCAGATAAAGAGAACGTAAAAGAATCAATGGAGTTAGAAGAAGAAGAGGTCAAGAACGAAGAAGGAAATCGGCGATCTTAAGAGCAGGCTGGTTTCAATTAACGAATGGTTGGTGGAAAGGAGACGGAAACTCTTTGGAAAACAGGATGCTCTTGATCATGGGGCTGAATCTGCATGGCCGAAACAAAAGAGAAGTTGAGTTAAAACTTCAGATGGAACTAAAGTACGATGCTAAATATGAAAAGTCTCCAATCTTTCGCCGACTCGCTGCTCTTGATGAGAATGTGCAAAAAATACTTGTGGAACAGTATTTGGAGAGACAAGGATTTGGAAAACTTGTCCCAAGCTCAACGTCGTTTATGTCAGCTCAAATGAGAAACCTGCGGGGACATCTGTGTGATTCGAGAATTGATGCAGTCTTAACTCAACATTAAACGTGGAGACAGATAAATTAAATATATTGTAGTCTATTTGAGATGAAAAAAAGTGTACTTGATAATCAAGTTAGAGTTATCATTGGTTGAGTACCCAATTGTAGATTAATTTCCGAAACTAGGATAATAATTCTCACACAAAATTGGTTTCCCATTAAGAAAAATGTTAAGTTAATCATTCGTTATGTATTTTTAATGTAATTTTCTAAATTGATGTTAATTTCAATTTCAAGATACAATTAGAGTCTCTTCCTAAATTAAATATCAAAGACAATTGCTTACTGTTTTGCGCACTCTGTCTGTTAGTATTTCCAAATTCAACTTTCTTCATATGCTTTCACCTTCACTTTATGAGCTCGAGCTATTTATAACAAAGTCCATTATGCAAATGATATCCAGAGAAACAACATATGTGAATCCTCGCGTGCCCCAAAAAGTAGTGAAAGTGAAAAGTGTTTCAACATATTAACAACGACAAATAATGTATAATTTACCTAATATAACAAAAATGGAATCTATAAATGCACTGACTTTTTGTATAGTAAATAAATAACTTTCAGCTATAAATTTGTCATAATTTTGTTATTTCTTCATGCGACGCGGAAGCTTCTAGCCTTTCTTAGATTCCTGACCATTCACAATAACACGCTTTTGTGGCTGAACATTAGCATCATGATTTTTGTTCTTGTGGTTTCGCAAATTACGCTGTTGGGTGTATTCCTCCACACAAATTTCACAGATAAACGGTTTTCATTAGTGTGCGAAGTAATGTGTTCCATGAGCAGCCGTTCCGTGGCCGATTTTTTATCGCAAAATATGCAAGTAAATTCCCAGCTTGCTGGTCCTGTGTGCGACAACTTGTGAACGTTAGGTGGGCCGCAGCCTTAAAAAACTTTCCACACTCATCACAAACATAAATTTTTCCCTTTTTGGGAATCTTATCAGCTTGATGAAGTCGCATGTGTGATGCCAAAGCAGCTTTATGCAACAGCTTTTTGCCGCACTCATGACAAACCAGAGATTTGTCTATCTCCTTTCCATCATGTACCAGTTGCTTGTGCCATGCTAATTCTGCCACCCTCTCGAACCTTCTTTCACAGCTTTGGATGTTACAAGCATGGAGAAAGTCGGATTCCTTAATTTTATGCACAGTGGCTCTGTGACTCCGCAGTACAAATGAATTTGCGAACTTTCTCCGCAGTCCAAACAAGTTGAGTTGTCTTCGCCGTGCATTTTCTTCTTATGGGCTAGCTGAACCGGCTTTTGAAGAATGCTGCGCACTCATCGCACTTGACAATGTCTGCATCAAGCATTCCGTTTGTATTGTGTTGCAACTTGAAGTGAGCCCGTAGCTCCTTCGTTTCCGCAAACTTATCACCACAATTCTGGCAAGTGACGCTTTCGGAAGGTAAGCTCAGATGGGTTTTCAGAAAGTGGGTGACGTACTCAAATCTCCCGTAAAGGACTGAGGTGCATCTCGAGCAGTTGTAAGGTTGTCCACGACGACGTTGACTTTTTCCTGAAGATGGACTGTGCTGACGCAGACTCGACATGAGTTGTTTCATGTACAGCCAGTTTAGGAGCGTATCTCTCCACAACGGCAAAATGAACAGGCAAACTTTCCGTGCAATTTCCGATGATTTGCCAAGTCCTCCTCGTTTTTCAAACGTCTTGTAACAATTTTTCTCAGCGTCACAAACTTTCAGGCTGCTAGCTGGCTTTGGAGGGTGTCAGGAGTACGTTTAGTAGGTTTGCACGGGCTGACAATAGAAACGCCGTTTTCAGGATCTTTTAGTCTGATTCGACGTGGCCGCAAATGGTCGGGGTTCCCACGACATTTCCATTGGTGTCGTTTGAGATACTTAAATTTCTTGTCACAAAATGAGCAAGTGCTTAGCTCAAACTCTTCACCACTGGAAATGCTCGAGCTTGAACAGCTTGATAAATCATTTTTCGCTTGGGCAAGACGACTCATCATCATCACTTTCCAAAGAACTTATGTCAGAGCCATTCACAACACTCTGCTTCCTAATATTTCGAAGAGGGCGAAGCACTCCAACATTTTCGTTTGTGTCACTTTTATAAATTTTTACTAGCTTGCTATTTTTACTTTGCCGTTTTGATTTCCTTAAACACTTGTAGTTTTCTTGTCTACTCGTCAACATTTTTCGTTTCATGAGAGCATGTGTAAACGCTCTACGATGACGCTGAAGTTGGAGAAAGCTTGTAAAATTTCTGCTGCAGCAAAAACATCTGAATTGAGCTTCGATGGATAAATCATCACGTTGCTTTTTTCTTAATTTTATTTGCAGACTCTTTAGCTTCCGATTTTGTGCATTAGAATTAGAATTTAGTTGGAGAAACAGGTGGCAAAATTTCCTGCATAGATAAAAATTTAAAAAAAGATTTTAAAAATTGTGTTAACTTTCGCTAAATATATTGTGGATCTTGTAAATCAGTAATTACCTGCATTCGGAGTCTGGTGTATTGCGGGATATAAGTTGGTTGACAGGAATTCCAATTTTCAGGTCCTTGTTGGAGGTGATGTCGTAGTATGAAAGGTGTTCACAAGTCAAGTCATGCTCAAAGTGATCATCATCATCATCAACAAGTTCAGAAATCAAAATTTGATGCTGTTCCCCTGTATCATTTGATATTTCATTGGGTTTTGCAACAAATTCCCGATTCCGAGTAAGAATACCGGCTGCCAAGGTAGAAATCCAACCTAAGAACAGTTGGTTGAAGCCTGCATCGACTTCGTTACTTAATTGACACACTTCCTGCTTTGTTTCGAACCCTTCGTCCGTTTGAGGAATACTCTTGGAAAAGACTTGGAAAATTGCCGAATACCTGGAAAAACCATACATTTACAT